>CM040190.1:77878777-77953777 GCA_022606455.1 Callitettix versicolor
TTAAGTGAAGCAAGCGATAATAGCCTTAATGTGCTTTTCGCCTTACAAAGAGTAAACAAATAAAGTTTAATATTTTTTGGGAATACAAATTTCTTAGTGTAATTATTTGTTTTAATATCTGTCTTAAAACTTTTGTTCTTCTATTACAGTTTGTTTTCTGTTGTTCAAGTTACTTAAATTTTTTTTTATAAGATACATATTTTATTACAAAACATTTTTGATAATATTTTAACATTTTATGCCAAAAATAAAGCTTCAAATACTGGACTAAGGAGAAACGTTTTTCGTTATTTTACCAGTGTTGACTAATTAGTTTATATGTAAGCTGATCGATCTACAAACAGATTTGGTGCCTGTTTTGGTCCTGCAAATAGGACTTTACATTTCTTAAGACAGTGAACCAATTTAAGATTTATTCGAACATATAGTTTTAATTTTAAAACAAATTTATAAGTTTATAACTTTTCCTCATGGGAACGTAGAACTCCTTCTTTAGCCTGCGTGAGGAAGATTCCTTGATATTTATATTTCGTAAATATTTGTAGAAAGTAATTAATAAAGTTAAATTGAAAATGATAAAGGAAACCGTAAATCTTGTTGTGTCCTAGCGGGCGAGGTCCTCGATGGTCGCCCTCCTCTCACCTCCACAAGAGAACCTCAGACCTCGCGCTATCCAATGACGAGAACTTTGATCCAGGTCATCAGGTATATAGTCACGCCAAATACTTTTAGAACATAACTAGGCTTACCAACAAATAAAACTTGTTACTTAATACATTATTAATATTTATACGGACATTTGCCAACATTTTGTGTATAAAAGAAAATACAACAAATATCGAGATTACGGATTAGTTAGTTGTTCCTTTTTCATATGGTATTTGTCAGCTGTTGTTTAGTTTACAACATGTAAGCTTTAGTTTCTCTAATTGTTAACAAATTACATTAGTAGCCTATATTAACATTGGCTTTGGCTAGTTGCTAAGTTTAATGTTTTAAGTTTGGTATTGGAAAACAAGAGTTGATCCTTACTCTCGAAACGGCTTGCATTGTTTCAAGACTTTTTACAGTTTACTGACGGTTTTGGTGTACAGAACCTTGAACCATAGGCATGAAGGCTTACTCTCGAAATATCTTGCATTGTTTCAAGACTTCGTACAGTTTACTGACGGTTTCGGTGACCTGCACCTTGAACCATAGGCTTGAAGGCTTACTCTCGAAACGGCTTGCATTGTTTCAAGACTTCTTACAGTTTACTGATGGTTTGGTGTACTGCACCTTGAACCATAGGCTTGAAGGCTTACTCTCGAAACGGCTTGCATTGTTTCAAGACTTCTTACAGTTTACTGATGGTTTGGTGTACTGCACCTTGAACCATAGGCTTGAAGGCTTACTCTCGAAACGGCTTGCATTGTTTCAAGACTTCTTACAGTTTACTGATGGTTTGGTGTACTGCACCTTGAACCATAGGCTTGAAGGCTTACTCTCGAAATGTCTTGCATTGTTTCAAGACTTCTTACAGTTTACTGATGGTTTTGGTGTACTGCACCTTGAACCATAGGCTTGAAGGCTTACTCTCGAAATGTCTTGCATTGTTTCAAGACTTCTTACAGTTTACTGATGGTTTGGTGTACTGCACCTTGAACCATAGGCTTGAAGGCTTACTCTCGAAATGTCTTGCATTGTTTCAAGACTTCTTACAGTTTACTGATGGTTTGGTGTACTGCACCTTGAACCATAGGCTTGAAGGCTTACTCTCGAAATGTCTTGCATTGTTTCAAGACTTCTTACAGTTTACTGACAGTTTTGGTGTACTGCACCTTGTACACCTTGTAAAGGGAATCCTTTGAATTGTGTATTGTTAATATCAATATGGCCGATTATAGCAGTATGGTGGACATTGCAATTGTAAAGCCCGTCACGTTACGTTTAACTTACAAAGTTCTGTTCCAAAGGTTTACAGAAAACATTTGTGTCGCGTAATGCAAAAATATGTATTATTATATTATTTAAAACCAAGCAAAATATATAGGACCATTTGTATAAAAGTATGTTCACAAAATGTCCCCACTGCCTCGCCAGTCTCACCTCGAATCTAAAATATTTCCATAGAATTTTTCAAACTCACACCAACATTTAGTCGCCGTAGCTACGTGAGCAGACTCTAGTAGTACAGTATCAGTTTTTTCACAACGTTTTAATACAAAAACCGTTCAATAAAATGAGTATCGTTCAGTAAAATGATTATCGTTCAGTAAAATGATTATCGTTCAGTAAAATGAGTATCGTTCAATAAAATGATTATCGTTCAGTAAAATGAGTATCGTTCAGTAAAATGATTATCTTTCAGTAAAGGGATTATCGTTCAGTAAAATGATTATCGTTAAGTAAAATGATTATCGTTCAGTAAAATGAGTATCTTTCAGTAAAGAGATTATCGTTCGGTAAAATGATTGTCATTCAGTAAAATGAATATCTTTCAGTAAAATGAGTATCGTTCAGTAAAATGAGTATCGTTCAGTAAAATGAATATCGTTCAGTAAAATGAATATCTTTCAGTAAAGGGATTATCGTTCAGTAAAATGATTATCGTTCAGTAAAATGGTTTTCGTTCAGTAAAATGAGTATCTTTCAGTAAAGGGATTATCGTTCAGTAAAATGATTGTCGTTCAGTAAAATGAGTATTGTTCATTAAAATGATTATCATTCAGTAAAATGAGTATCGTTCAGTAAAATAATTATCGTTTAGTAAAATGATTATCGTTCAGTAATATGATAGTGGATCAATAAAATGATTATCGTTCAGTAAAATGATTATCGTTCAATAAAATGATTATCGTTCAGTAAAATGATAGTGGATCAATAAAATGATTATCGTTCAATAAAATGATTATACGTTAAAAATGTATCGCAGCCTTTTATGACCAATGTAAACATAAAAAGTGATTTATTACTCCGTAATATAAGTATGTCCGAAGGCGAAAGAATATTTAAGAAACTACGAGACATGTTTCTAAAGTCACACTAAACACCAAAATATAGATTTGTACATTACAGGAGTACTGTACCGCTGTACCCCATACAGAGCAGATTGGAGACTTATGTCTCATGATGGACCGTGATGAAGAAGGAGAAAATTCATGGCTTTTAGGTACAAACATGTTCAAACCTGTCCGTCTGACTGTCGTAACCTTTATTTTAAGTAATTTTAAAGTACACGAAATATTTTAATTTTTAAATTAGTGCAAATTAATGAATGCTACTTTAGTATGCCTCTTATTAAGAACACGTAGTTTTACTGAACAAATTCAATATGGTGCAAAAAATTGACAGTTTATTTGCATTTGTTTCCATTTAGAATGTAAACTACTAAAAATTACTTGTTAGAAGATTTTATAAACATAATTGGAAAGGTTTTGTACGACTTCTTTGTTATTAAGTTCAAGCAAGATTATGCAAAGTTAAATCAAACGAGTTTGTCGTATAGTCTCTGTAAATACGATTATTAAATGTGTTGGACATCTAAATTTCCGATTATCTTGTTGAGCCTTACGTTAAATAAAGACTTTGAAGACAAATTGCAAAAACAAAAACACTTGTTGACAAAATACTTTGTAACTTTTACAGTTTACTGATGCTTTTATATGATATTATTTGTTAAAGTGAAATTTGTAAAAAATAAACGTTTCTATAAATAGTTATATACACTTTACTGTAAAATATTTATACCAAGTCGTTGAAACAGACAGAAAGGCGGTGTTGTTTCTGGTAGGTTCAGCCAGATGAAACAAATAATAAAATAATATGACAATAGAATCTGTTTTATAAGATATACAATTGAATTATAACAATTTTAAATGAAATTATAGAACGAAATTTATTATGATTACATCCTATAACACTATCGTTTGAAGCACTTTTTCTTAAAAAACTCTCTTCTTTCTTTTACTGTTAGTGTATTAAATTAAAAACATTAACTTTAATAATAAAACATATTCACAAGCTACAAGACAAATGTCAATATATGCTTTCTAAGTACGTTCAAAGTTAAAACACATCACAAAGGCACAATTAAGTAAATTCTGAAAGCTGTAAATAGGAAATAAAAAAATACTTTGCGTTATTTAAAAAGTTACAAATGAGCCTAAAGAAATAAAATAGCAAGTTTTATTTATAATTTATTGAATTACTTGTAACGAACGATTACAAATTGTGTGCTCACTTACACGTAAATTCAATACCAAAAATCATGTTCATGTATTTGTAGGGATGTGTAAAGGAAAACATGTTGCGTCACGAGATAATTAATTAATTGTTTGTTTGTCATTTAGCCAACATCTCCACATTGCTTATCGAAATCAGTGCTCATAGTTAAGTGAATAGGCTTAACAAAATAAATGTTCCTATATGTCATTTCCTCATTAGCCTGTCTCTAACTAAAACAAACAAACACGCAGTCAGTATAGTTCTGTGATACGGGAAATACGTGTTGTACAACATACGGGAAATACATGTTGTAACTATTGTTTAACTTACAATGAGTGCAAGAAGTATATGAAACAGTTTTGTTGTTAAGCCTAGTTATTGTTTAATTTACCTGATATTATAATACTGTAACTTTATTCGTCAATTTTTAAAATGATGTAAAGATTAAATATTTTATAAAAGGTTAACATTTTAAGATTATTTTCAAGAAACACATGAAAGAAGAATGTTAAGCACAAACAACTATTAGGCTAAGCAGTTTCATTGCAAATACATTTAGGAGAGATCAAATAACTACACTCGAGCGACAAAGTGGAATCCTAACTTTAGGTGTGCATTTATTTTATTGTATGTTTGCTTGCTGGGTCTAGGATTACGTGGGATCAGATGGCGGTGACGAGATGGATTCTAGGATGAGGCATTCGAGTCTTGCTGGAAGCGTGGCAGTGCTAAACCAAACACCTTACGACGAGGCTAACATGGTAAGTGTGATAAGGAAGCGTAGATGTGAGGAATATGGCGACATTGGAATATAAATAAGTATGTATTGTGCGTTTACATGTACAGATCAAGTAAAAAGACTATTCAATATAGTGAATGGTTGTCAGGTTTAATTTTAATTCAGTTTTAAAAGATTTTAGAAACCGCTGTAGCCAAAATATCGGTAAAGAATTGGGTTGTATAGGGACTACAATGAATGAGTTGCATATTAAGCTTATGTACTTATAAACAGCTTTCATTTTTGGCCAACATTTAAAATTGTATCTTGTTTTAATCTTCAATTTTTTCAATATATGAGTGAATCATTTGTTTTTTATTATAAGTTATCTTTTAAAATGAATCTACTGTTTATGTGTAAAAGCATCTATATGTGTAAAAACAATCTAATATGTTACGGTAATGCGCTTGTAGGGTTAATGTTCTTTTTACAATAATACTTTAACTGAGGTTATGATTATTGCATTATTTACTATTATAAACAATATCATATAAATCGTTAAAAATTTATTTGTTAATATTAAAAAAATAATGTTCTAAATAGCATGGATTATAAACAACTGAGGTGGTTATTCTAATTAATTGTGTTTTAATTAACGTTTTGTAACTAAATAGTGTAAATTCAAGCAGCGGTGTTAGTTGTGTCGATTGAATTAATTTTAAAATTTTCAAAACACAATGACATTACGGTGACGTACGTGGTAGTGGTCAGAATTACAACGCTGATATAATGCTGTTGTCAATGACGCTTACAATGGTACCATCACGTGACTTCCGCGGTTATATTTCAAAACAGAAGTGAACCATTAAAGACCTAGTTGCAATGAATTTATGTTCGAGACAATTAGTTGATCTTGTAATAAATTCTTACACGTAACAGGCCTACCTATTGGCAAAGAGACAAAGTAAATATATATATATATATTTTTTTTTTTTTGAAAGTATAACCCGCAAGGCATGTGTCTAATTTATTTTTGCGTAGAGTAAAAGTACTAATGTTTAAAAATCTATGCACGAATGGCTGCGGCGTTGCCAGATTTATCGGTTTGCAATGAAAGAGGAGAGAAAGCGCTCAGAAGTGGTCTCTTGCAACATCGCACTGACAAGATAGCGTAATTGTCATTTCAAGATAACTACATGACATACAAGGTTATTTTATTTGACTGATAATCTAAAATCCAGTTTTGTAACCGCTGTGTACGTACAGTGTAATGAATTTTCTTTCCAGCTGCTGGGACGGCCGTCATGGTAAGACTCAGACTCGGAACCTTGAAATGAGCGCTTTTCCTAAACTTGACACAAACAGCTCTAATAGCTCATTTTTCAATAAAAATTCATTAAAAACTCAAAGTTGAAAAAGAACTTGAAATACCAAAAAGTCTTGAATCCATTTTAAGTTGTTGATTGCTAATAAAAATATTAATAATTCCATTCCTCTTTCTTCGGTTACTATTGCACTGCGACCTCAGGTGAACAGCGCATTGTTCAGTCCTGGCCTAGAATTTGGATAGGATTCAAGGTGGGTAGCTCCCGCCTTCCAGTTCTAATTGCTCTGCCAATTGCCTTTTAACTCTTATCACGGAAAGTGTGGACAGCTTTTTGTTACACTGCGAAATCTCGCTCATTCTGTTTACATTATTACTCACAGGAACACGAGTAGCTAGGAAAATTAGCCCCGGGAGGTCTTTAAGTCTTACTCATAGCTTTACACTTAGCCAAGCTATGTAGAACAGTGAAAGTGAGTGTTTCTTGAGTAGTATGAGATAGGTGGGATCGCTAAGCCAATCAGCTGCCTCCATCGGCTTCCATTTGACATTATATCTATGTCATTTTGCCAAAAACTTTATATCTATGTCATTTTGCCAAAAACAATTTAAAGACCCACAAATGTTGCTTCCAATAACATTTGCGTTTAGTGTTCTTTGTAACATACATAGAAACCTTTCAATGTTCAACTGAAATAACAAGGAATGCATTGCAATACAATAAATTGTAATGCTGCACTTTTACGTTAAGGTATTGCATTAATGCAAAAATCTGTTGTAATATGTAAGTGTGAATGTGTTTGTGAGCATGAACCTGGAACTGCTCTCAACCCATCCCTGAAGGCCTATAGCGTTACTGCAGCGGGAGTTTGTTTAAATTACTTTTCTATGAAAATAAATACAGAATGTGAAAGTAAGTCATTCCGGATCTGTGATTATTGTTAAATGACGTTGCAAGCCCCAGTGACTCACAGAGTTGACCTTGACAATAGGATGAAAGTGTAGACATTCCTAATCTGTGATTATTGTTAAATGACGTTGCAAGCCCCAGTGACTCACAGAGTTGACCTTGACAATAGGGTGAAAGTGTTAATACATCCCGGATCTGTGATTATTGTTAAATGACGTTGTAAGCTCCAGTGACTCACAGAGTTGACCTTGACAATAGGGTGAAAGTGTTAATACATCCCGGATCTGTGATTATTGTTAAATGATGTTGTATGTTTCAATTTGAACGTGTTGAAAGCACGTTGAATCCACAGGAAACACTTTACAACTACACTGGAGAGTTGTAACTGATTTATTTTTCTTTAAGAAACAGAAATGTTAAACTATCTAAGGGAACCTTTACTAGGTCCTCGCTTTGGCTGAAGTTATCATTTATTAATTTCATTTGCTTTCATTTTAAAGTATTAAATATTATCAAACATTTATTTTATATTAATAATTTCCATTTTTTTTTTTTTTTGGAAAAAACTTTTAATACAAATTGTGGATACTTCTGAGCATAGACACTTGTTACGCCATTGTAGTAAAGCACCTCTATTAAACTTGCATATGTCAAATGAAAGATAATAAATATATCTTTTGTTTCAAAAGGTGTTCAATATATAAATCTTGCTTTTACGCGACTTGACAGTTTTATAAAACACATTTTGACCTTCAATTTAGTTAAGTTCTATTGACAATTATGATATTTTTAGAACAGAATAGAAAATGTAAGCCCAAATGTTCAACGTTGCATGTGTACACCGTATCTGATACTCTTCTGTATACAAAGTTTTCTCTTAACTGACAATGTGATGAATAATGAACCTTTTAAAATGCCCAGAATATGAGTTGATAAAACTGTTTGCAAAAACCCTTAGTGAGTTGCACACTTCAGAGGATCCGGCGGTACGATGACCGAACATTAATATACTGGTCAGTCTGTCGTGACTCCAAACTTGCGCACATCGAAGTTATAGGTTCGATGCTGGATATACTGCCGTAAGATTTGCCTTTGCCATTTATCTCTCGTCCTCATTAATCTGACAAAAGTACGGATTGTGTGCGCGCGCGCGCGTGTTGGCTACAGTAGTAAAAACTTAAAACTTTAATTAGCCCGTGTTCATTATTGGTGTGTATTGGTCCCATTATATCACTAAACGT
The DNA here is from genome assembly GCA_022606455.1 of Callitettix versicolor. Classification (NCBI taxonomy): domain Eukaryota; kingdom Metazoa; phylum Arthropoda; class Insecta; order Hemiptera; family Cercopidae; genus Callitettix; species Callitettix versicolor. The sequence continues at coordinate 77,887,177 of CM040190.1, forward strand.
AAATAATTAATGGTCTAATGGCTGTAATGTCTAGGCTAGGTTTGTAATACAATAACATTCGTTAATAATTTAAATCCCCGCACGAGGGTGCAGACTATTGAGAGGATTTAGACATCCCTCGCGGTACCCTAGTCTAACACACACTTATACTTACAACACTACACTTACGACTTTAACACTTTACACTCAAACCTACATTTAGGGATGCGATAATAGCCTCATTGTGATTTTCGCCTTAAAATAACAACAAAAAATTAAATACTCATTAATAAACTTGTTTATATACAATGTGTGATACTGTGCAGTGTTTAACTGCAAACCCTTTAAACAATTTTGTGCTAGATGTGTCCGGGTATGCACTGTAATTTAAAATATTTAAATTTAAATGTTTATTATTCTGCACATAATTTTAAACAGAATAGCATGAAATTAAAAAAAAATTAAATCAGTATCGGGCTTTGAATCCTCGTCCCTTAGTTTCATCATAGCATCATAACAGAAAGCTCGATAAAAACAGAAACGTCTCACTGGTAGACTAAATTTCCTTCAGGAATACTAATAACGTGTACAAAGCAAGTGTTACAGTGTTTACGTGTTATCCGTGCTTCTGCAAGTTTTTAATTTTTATTCTCATGTAAAGTGTTGAGCCCGCCTAAAAAAGATCCAAACTCAAAAACAGCTGATAAATATAATTATTTAGGTTGTGACTGAATAAATCCACAATTAATATTGTAATCATTTATAAATTACATTAGTTAAATATTACTTACAATGGTACATTAAAACTATTAATATTATATTTACATGTTACATAATCTACTTGATATAGCCTACGTTAACGAGTTACCTACATTATTTATTGTAGAGTAAGAATAACAAACACACGCCAAATGTAATAACAATTTAAATATAAAAAACAATATAATTGTGAACTTCCAGAACTAATTTGTAACAGCTGTTGTTATTTCATCTGTGTATAAGGGATGACAATACGATATTCAGATTACCCTGGTGCCTTGTGCATTGTAATATTTATTTGAAGGGAGCAGGGTTGGTCTGAAAAACGTATCCATAAATACTTAAATATTTAACATTAATATTGTAGTTCTCAATTGAAACACTTTTACAATAAACCGTTTTTTGTACAAACACATTTCAGTCGAGTATATCCTGTATGTAATCGTGAAACCCAGCTGTCGTGTGACGTCACGGAAGCTAACTTTAATTGAAACAAGTAAAAATATAAAACACGTGTGCGTGTAACAATCAAGGAGCATATCACTATTATTTATTTACAATTGTATTCAAACATTCTGAAAGCTATTTTTTAATATTTTATATTTATTTTTGTCGGTAATATGAATAATTATATATTAATATACGCGTATAATAAATTAGTGATTGTAGCCTAAATGATATTTCAATTATCGGTATACGCTCAAGTCTTTGGGCTACAGTTTCTCCTCCACCGCTCTCCTTAGGTCTTCCGTGGCTTTCACAAGATCCCGTTTGGCTTTCTCTGCCTCCTCCGATATGTAGTAGTCTTTTGGAGGTTCTACAGGATACCTCAGAGCGCCTGTCTGGAATTTCGGTCGAGGGATCTTCACCCTCTTCACATCCAACAGCCAAGATTCCATCTGCATTCTCGAATCTGGAAAACAACAGTTAGTTGTAATTAGAATAGATGAATTAAATTTTCGATTTTTTTTTGTTTTACCTAATTAAATAATAGAAAAAAACATAAATGGTACATCACTGCACTAACTTTCTCACAACAAATTAGATGTTTAAACACCCAAACTCGTAATGAAATACGCGTTATTTTTTTTTAATCCGATTTGGAATATATTGACAAAAAATCAGTTAAACTTCCTAAAACCAGTTCACGAGACTTCAGTAATTCATAGGCTAGGCCTATTTATTTATAAGGCGAAGAAACAATCTGCGTTGCGTTTTAAGAGTGTATGAAACATCGACGGCGGTCAAGGTTCATTTTACTACCGAACTGCAATTCGTGACAAATATGGAAAAGATCAGGGGGTTTCTCCCTTAATACAGAGTCAGTAATTTGTTAGGCTTAATGCAAAATAACTTGAGGACGAATAAACATGCTCGATGTGGTAAACACTTTTGTGCCGCCCTGTAGCTCACGTAATTCAGTTTTAAATGTTAAAAATAGGGTACTAATTAGAAATAGAGTTAACATGAAACAATGGTTGCGGTAGAAATTGCCAGTCCTCCAAATTTGTGTTGGACAAATCCAGGTCAAGCGTAACGGCAACTTTAGCCGCGCCGCGTTGATGTCATCCCACCCAGTTCTTTGACATGTTGGCCTAGTAGACACCTGACACGCTCTCAACTTGTGCAGATCGGCGCCACAACACATCCATCGGACCTGTTGCCATACGAGCGACACAAAAACTGATTGTAGCTTGGGGAAAATTCCTCTCTCAGCGAAACAGTTTCCAAATGGCGGTTATTCTAAATATTCCAAATTTCGTAACTTTTTTATCTTTAAATTATTTGGAAAATTTTATATTACTATCACAATTAGAGTTAAAATCTGTATAAATTAGCATTTTAAATTTGCAAAATCTTTAAAAAAATAAATTTTCGAAATCAATGAAATCCATTTGACTGCGTCCAAGGTTTATTTAGGTGTAATTTTTAAGTTTAAAATAATAATTTAATCAGATTGTACTGCCGGCAGTCTTGTGTAAGACTAACAACTATTCCAAAACCTGTACAATATTCCTTGCCCTTCAGTCGTTCAAGTTGAAGGGCGTCCAGATCGACTTGTAGTATCGATTAGTCAATTAGCCGAAAATGAATTCTGTTTGATTACCTAAATCTTATGTCGTAGATATATTCGACCCACTTTCTGTTTCGTCAGTAGCCTATGTATTTCTGTTTTTTTGCCGAGTGACAAAGCAATGTAACGCAGTGAGAGATATAGGCTACACGTAAGCCTCTCAAAGAATGAGCTTAAGATCAGGACCTAATCTTGGTCTTTAATAGTAGTTGCTCCTCCCCAATAGCTCATTTTCCAAAAATTACATCCAACAAGGCAAAACATACATATGTTACTTTTTTAAATCCGCTGTCTCTTGTGCCTGAGCTCTTACTAAGCACAATATAAATTATTTATTCCACCTTGAACTTTTGTCACATGAAATTATAATTTGCAAAGTTGGTAGGCGCCGTTTAAATATGAATTTATTTGCATAATATATTCAAGTTTGAGGTTAAGCTCGACAATTTATTGACTAAACACAGTACTTTTGTCTTGCAAACACTTGGCCCACTAATGGGGTTGCGCACTGTACATTTATATTCGCATCACGCAGCTGCCTTGTACACATCACACAAAATTTGAAAACGTCATTTTACCATTACAATATACTTAAAGATGTGCAAAAATAAATATTTTAAGACATTAACAATATTGCAATGGACCATGAACTGCCGTTAAATTAATTTTCATATTTTCAATTTGAAATGTCAATATTAGTTAATCAAAAAGTGTAAGACGAAAAAGCTACTTTTTTTAAATTTTTGGAATGGCTGCGATTTTAACGAACTTGTCCAATTTTAAGCACCATCTCAAAAAGTAAGGGTCGGAGCTCACTTCAAGATCCCAGGTCTGATTCTTATTCTGAATGCTGTGCAATAGCTCATTTCAAGATCCCAGGTCTGATTCTTATTCTGAATGCTGTGCAATAGCTCATTTCAAGATCCAAAGTCTGATTCTTATTCTGAATGCTGTGCAATAGCTCATTTCAAGATCCCAGGTCTGATTCTTATTCTGAATGCTGTGCAATAGCTCATTTCAAGATCCCAAGTCTGATTCTTATTCTGAATGCTGTGCAATAGCTCATTTCAAGATCCCAGGTCTGATTCTTATTCCGAATGCTGTGCAATAGCTCATTTCAAGATCCAAAGTCTGATTCTTATTCCGAATGCTGTGCAATAGCTCATTTCAAGATCCCAGGTCTGATTCTTATTCCGAATGCTGTGCAATAGCTCATTTCAAGATCCAAAGTCTGATTCTTATTCTGAATGCTGTGCAATAGCTCATTTCAAGATCCCAGGTCTGATTCTTATTCTGAATGCTGTGCAATAGCTCATTTCAAGATCCCAAGTCTGATTCTTATTCTGAATGCTGTGCAATAGCTCATTTCAAGATCCCAAGTCTGATTCTTATTCTGAATGCTGTGCAATAGCTCATTTCAAGATCCCAAGTCTGATTCTTATTCCGAATGCTGTGCAATAGCTCATTTCAAGATCCCAAGTCTGATTCTTATTCTGAATGCTGTGCAATAGCTCATTTCAAGATCCCAAGTCTGATTCTTATTCTGAATGCTGTGCAATAGCTCATTTCAAGATCCCAAGTCTGATTCTTATTCCGAATGCTGTGCAATAGCTCATTTCAAGATCCCAAGTCTGATTCTTATTCTGAATGCTGTGCAATAGCTCATTTCAAGATCCCGTCTGATTCTTATTCCGAATGCTGTGCAATAGCTCATTTCAAGATCCAAAGTCTGATTCTTATTTCGAATGCTGTGCAATAGCTCATTTCAAGATCGCAGGTCTTATTCTTATTCTGAATACTGTGCAATAGCTCATTTCAAGATCCCAAGTCTGATTCTTATTCTGAATGCTGTGAAATAGTTCGTTTCAAGATCACAGGTCTGATTCTTATTCTGAATGCTGTGCAATAGCTCATTTCAAGATCGCAGGTCTGATTCTTATTCTGAATGCTGTGCAATAGCTCATTTCAAGATCCCGTCTGATTCTTATTCCGAATGCTGTGCAATAGCTCATTTTAAGATCCCAAGTCTGATTCTTATTCTGAATGCTGTGCAATAGCTCATTTCAAGATCACAGGTCTGATTCTTATTCTGAATGCTGTGCAATAGCTCATTTCAAGATCCCAGGTCTGATTCTTATTCTGAATGCTGTGCAATAGCTCATTTCAAGATCGCAGGTCTGATTCTTATTCTGAATGCTGTGCAATAGCTCATTTCAAGATCCCGTCTGATTCTTATTCCGAATGCTGTGCAATAGCTCATTTTAAGATCCCAAGTCTGATTCTTATTCTGAATGCTGTGCAATAGCTCATTTCAAGATCACAGGTCTGATTCTTATTCTGAATGCTGTGCAATAGCTCATTTCAAGATCCCGTCTGATTCTTATTCCGAATGCTGTGCAATAGCTCATTTCAAGATCCAAAGTCTGATTCTTATTTCGAATGCTGTGCAATAGCTCATTTCAAGATCGCAGGTCTTATTCTTATTCTGAATACTGTGCAATAGCTCATTTCAAGATCCCAAGTCTGATTCTTATTCTGAATGCTGTGAAATAGTTCGTTTCAAGATCACAGGTCTGATTCTTATTCTGAATGCTGTGCAATAGCTCATTTCAAGATCGCAGGTCTGATTCTTATTCTGAATGCTGTGCAATAGCTCATTTCAAGATCCCGTCTGATTCTTATTCCGAATGCTGTGCAATAGCTCATTTTAAGATCCCAAGTCTGATTCTTATTCTGAATGCTGTGCAATAGCTCATTTCAAGATCACAGGTCTGATTCTTATTCTGAATGCTGTGCAATAGCTCATTTCAAGATCCCAGGTCTGATTCTTATTCTGAATGCTGTGCAATAGCTCATTTCAAGATCGCAGGTCTGATTCTTATTCTGAATGCTGTGCAATAGCTCATTTCAAGATCCCAAGTCTGATTCTTATTCTGAATGCTGTGCAATAGCTCATTTCAAGATCCCAAGTCTGATTCTTATTCCGAATGCTGTGCAATAGCTCATTTCAAGATCCCAAGTCTGATTCTTATTCTGAATGCTGTGCAATAGCTCATTTCAAGATCCCGTCTGATTCTTATTCCGAATGCTGTGCAATAGCTCATTTCAAGATCCAAAGTCTGATTCTTATTTCGAATGCTGTGCAATAGCTCATTTCAAGATCGCAGGTCTTATTCTTATTCTGAATACTGTGCAATAGCTCATTTCAAGATCCCAAGTCTGATTCTTATTCTGAATGCTGTGAAATAGTTCGTTTCAAGATCACAGGTCTGATTCTTATTCTGAATGCTGTGCAATAGCTCATTTCAAGATCGCAGGTCTGATTCTTATTCTGAATGCTGTGCAATAGCTCATTTCAAGATCCCGTCTGATTCTTATTCCGAATGCTGTGCAATAGCTCATTTTAAGATCCCAAGTCTGATTCTTATTCTGAATGCTGTGCAATAGCTCATTTCAAGATCACAGGTCTGATTCTTATTCTGAATGCTGTGCAATAGCTCATTTCAAGATCCCAGGTCTGATTCTTATTCTGAATGCTGTGCAATAGCTCATTTCAAGATCGCAGGTCTGATTCTTATTCTGAATGCTGTGCAATAGCTCATTTCAAGATCCCGTCTGATTCTTATTCCGAATGCTGTGCAATAGCTCATTTTAAGATCCCAAGTCTGATTCTTATTCTGAATGCTGTGCAATAGCTCATTTCAAGATCACAGGTCTGATTCTTATTCTGAATGCTGTGCAATAGCCCATTTCTCTTTGAAATTTTGCTAAAAAGCAATGCAAGTACTGAGACAAATCATTGTAAAACCATAAACTGCGTTAGCCTTCTTGTGCAGAACTTCAGTTGTAGGTATTGGGATTTAGTTTTGAAACCATCAACATTCCGGTCACGTGATATTTAATTTTAGACTGTAACTTTATTCTAGAAGATATCTGATTTTATAAAAAAACATTAAATTAAATACTTTCTATTTTAATTACTTTCATTAATGCTGTTCTGAAAATACCATTACATTATTGGAGGGAGGCATCACGTACGAAATATTCTTACTGCTACTAACCTGTAAAAGCTTCATTTTAGTTAGATTTTAATGTTTAAATGAATGAATTTTCTTTTTTCCATATATATGATTGAAATGGATAAAACTAACTGAACACAATTAACATATAACATAAAAAAACTAAATTTAAAAAGAAAACTTCCACCCCCGATATTCCATTAACTAGCAGAAACTCGGCTTCTCCTGATTCTGTAAGATAAAAGTAACTTTGAGACAATACGATACACCCTACACCACAAGAGTCGAGTTGAATTCATTGCGTTGCAGTATTACGGTTGTACCAAATGTTAATCCTCTTCACTGCAATATGTGTACAATCTGCATAAGTACACCGCAGGTCATGTCGTTTCATTGAAAGAGAAGTGTACTTTTAACTAAGAAAAACAATTATTGCGAGGGAAAGTTGGAAAATGAAATCAATTAGTCTTTCTTCAGTGTCAATGTTGAACTTGGAGCGTGTCTTTGTTTGCGATCAATGGAGTTTAAAGTTCATTGTGTCGTGCGAGAGTTAAGTCAGTGGTCGACGCCAAACACATAAATAACTGTTGTGGCTGTAGAGCTCAATTATCTGGGCATCAAAATTAATAGTGTTGGGGTTATTAAGGAAGAAGTAAGCACAGTATCCTGGCGGGATGCTTCAACGCCATAATATTCAGTAATAAAAGCAAGAACAACATCCGGTAACACTGAGGATCCTGATCCTGGACTCAGCGGAAATGAGAATTCTAAGGAGAATCAGTGCATAAGCCAACGTGCCTAATCACCAACTTACTTGGAAGAAGAAGAAGATATTTTACAGACGGGTTGGACACAATTTTTAGTTTACTGTGCAATGCTAAAATTAACGCTAACTGCGATAGTTAAATGAAAGGTCAGAAATTCCGCCATGTTTTTAAACTTTTTGTTGGGTGACGAACTACGGACTTATTCGAAATATTACCAAAGTCGATTTTAATGCCAAGTTTGAACGAAAACTGCGAACGTATGAATGCTCACACACGCGCGCGCACACGCGCACACACACACACACGCAATGTTTACAATTCCCCAAAAAGGTTTTGGCCTCATTTCACAATCTAGGGCTTTTGTTTTCCACGATGGCTGCTCCAACAACTCACTTTAGAATGTAAATTCGTTGAAAGTTATTTATGAATGAAACTTACATATTATACCTTCCAAATAACGTAACGATATACGTTTCTATTCTAGGAAATTTTGTTGACTATTCTATTTCAAAATGGTTATTTTTTTAAAGAAACACCCTTTTCAAATTGACTCGTCAGATAAGTAATGTACGATAAACGTATATTGACCACCTCGATTTACACGATATTAGCAACTTCACCCGGTCTGGACTTGGCTAAGACTGACCGTTTAGGAGTGTAACTGACTGCAATACTTTCACCAGAACAGATTGGCTTTACGGTTTTGTAACTGTCCGCTGTAGTTACAGCATGCCGAGATCAGCTGATAAGAGGAGACATTGTCTTTGTAAATTATTCCAGTTGTTTGCAATCGTTCGTGTTAGTAATTTCCCAGTCACTGTTTCACAGCAGTGGATAAACAATTTTAAAGGAAGTTCTAATTATTAAAGCATACATCAATACTGACCAATAGAATTAGTTTTCACCGTACCTAAGAAATAAAAACGTGAGTAAAACACACCGTTCTGGGAGCGCCATTTTTTAAATTAACTTAAGACTTTTCCAAATTTTTCGTGCTTCTGTTTTTATGCCTCAAAACAAAACAAAAAAACTTGAACTACAAAACTTTTAATAACAGCTCAACTTAATAAAAATCACTTGATTTAGAAAAAAACTAAGAAAAGTTTCCAATGAAAATTCCTCTATTTTAAGGTAACGGGTAGTAACAATAAACTTTCCTTGAGAAGTTAAAAAAAAATCTTCTGCGGTTCATTTTATAAATATCATTGAAAACACGTATTACGGAAGTACGCAGTATGTACTAACCAACCTAGAAACATCACTATCACCGTCCACTTTTTTTTTTTTTTTTTTTTTGGTGTTTAACGTCCGACTATTGTGCACATTTGGGCTAATGCAGACGGTTTAAACAAGCTAACAAGTCCTTTTCATTTAGTATTAGAATAGAAATGTTTTAGGTGGGAGATCAACATCCGCTGAGACTAATGTTTTCAGGATGACAATCCCCACTACAGCTCTTTTTGGAACTATTCTGTTATTTTGATAGTAATTTAGAAATTTCCTTTAGATTTAAGACACTTAGGACCATCGACGAAGTTGCGTCTTCCGAAGCAGGACATGACAACCTAACCGACTACGGAGTGAACATCAGTTGACCCACTTGAGGATCCGCTTTCATTTACCCAGGACATTGAGCGGGAGAACCGCTTCGATCCGTGTGCGAAAACCTTTACTTTCATTAATCGGAGAGCCAGGACTCCCACAATTCTGGTTTTACCACTCAGCTAAATACCTTAGTGTACACCTTTGTTCACTTATTCAGCCTTACTAATCCAACTCCATGTGTTGAAGGAACCGTGCGATGCTTCGGATGACGTCCTGTTCCATTGTCTCATACAGTGTCCAGGGATCCGTCCAAAGCCAGACAGACACAGATTACTTACCGAGCTGTTTCCTCAGCTTTACCACAAAGCGGAGTCTCGCTAACTATTGGAAAAATTTAATTCCAAGTAACTTTACAGTCTACAGACTGTGTTCCTTGCTGTCTGATGGGCCCTGACACTACTTCTGACACTGACACACTACTGCTGACACCGACACGCTCCAGTTGACACCGACACATTATGGCTGGCACTGACACACTACTTCTGACACTGACACACTACTTCTGACACTGACACACTACTGCTGACACCGACACACTACTGCTGACACCGACACATTACGGCTGGCACTGACACACTACTGCTGACACTGACACACTACAGCTGACACTGACACAATACAGCTGACACCGACACACTACAGCTGACACCGACACACTACTGCTGACACCGAAACACTACGGCTGACACGACACACTACTTCTGACACTGACATACTACTACTGACACCGACACACTACTGCTGACACCGACACATTACGGCTGGCACTGACACACTACTGCTGACAATGACACACTACAGCTGACACTGACACAATACATCTGACACCGACACACTGCAGCTGACACCGACATACTACTGCTGACACCGACACACTGCAGCTGACACCGACACACTACGGCTGACACTGACACACTACAGCTGACACCGACACACTGCAGCTGACACCGACACACTACGGCTGACACCGACACACTACGGCTGACACCGACACACTACAACTGATACCGACACACTACAGCTGACACCGACACACTACAGCTAACACTGACACACTACAGCTGACACTGACACACTTCTACCGAAGTGTTTCCTCACGTCACTAAAACACGACCCATTAACACTATCACCTTGTTCAGAGCAGAGGAAACAAACTGTAGTGTTGAAATCTTGCGGGACTATCAACATGTATTTACTTTCTCTCTATACGACGTGAAGGAGAAAGTATAGTGATAGTAAAAAATATATTACATAGTTTCCCTCGTCACCCTGTTTCCTAGTTTATATCTGTTCACAATTTATATTTCGTGCTATAGATCCTTGTAATTCTACGGCCTAATCGAAATTCCAGTTTTTTTGATTCTGATCAAACGTTCCCCAAACAAAGGCTTACGAGTCTTTATCATAAACAAATTATGAGTCCTTATGAGGCCTGTCGTCAACTAACAGAAGATTCACCCGCTTTGGTTACGCATGACGTCATAGTACTATTTTACATTGAAGAAGATCATATTTTGAATTTGAAAATACAAACACGAAAATAATTCTTGCCCGCTGCTATTACGTGCGCACCACTTTGTCAACATTAAAATAGTAAACACTTTAATTCTGACAGAATACTGTAAATGGGAGTTTCTTTTCGTTTTAAAAAATTCGAAACATTTGATTTACATTATAAAAAATATCAATTGTCTAAATGGTGGAAAACAAACAATAATTTTATATTTAAAAAAGGTTTGATACCTTCTTTAATCGATGTTTAAATTAAACAATGATAAATTTTATATATATATATATATATATATATATATATATATATAATATATATATATATATATATATATATAGGTTCTTTTGCTATAAAGAATTATTTTTTAATGAAATATTTATACTATTTATGATATCGTAGCGACACTTATAATACCCTCTAGTTGACATTACTGGAAACAATGTTTTGTTTGAAGCTGACATCAAAAACAGTTTCGCTCACTTTCGGATAGCGTAAAATACGTTGTTTTTTTGTAATGTAAAAAATTCCAATTTAAACTGTTACTTCTCACTCAGTTTTGACTTGAAATGAAAGCTTGGTGTTCGAAGTGGCTGAGACACCGGTCATTCTGAACTTGCTCAACTATAGATCGTAGGTTCAAAACTGAAGTCACTGCCGTAATCTTTAGCTTTGCCATTAACGCCCTCGTCCTCCTAAGCTAACTGGCTTACAGTGCGGACGTGAAGCGGAAAACGAAAAAATTACCTCAAATGAAAACTTTCAAAAATTAAAATATTGTATTCTTTATCCGACTGCAAGCAGTGTATGACCTTATGTTAATTCCGTTGTTAGTGCTTTCGGAAAACATTTAGTAGCCGTATGACTCTCTATTTTACCGTTTAAACGCTTGCAGTGCTGCATACTAACAAAACTTTAATGCTGTTAAACACGCCCAACAATCACCAATTTGAATTGTCTGGTCCAGTTAGCCAGTCGGTGCTACACGTAAGTAGGTGACTCGGCTGTACCGGCGCTGGCACCTCGGCTAACTTCCGCGCTTTCTTCTCTATAATTTACATAATTATATATTACGAACCAAATTAAATTATTGTTTTGGAGTGAATGAGGTATAAACATATGCTTTGATTTATGTAATGTAACCACTGTACTTGACAAGAGGACACTGCTACTTGCAGCTAAAAACGTAACTCAATTAGTCTTCGGCCTCTGCACTCAGAACACAGGCTTGCCAGTCTCCAAAAACGTTACTCGTCAGTGTCTTCTGAAGGGTATCTTTGGCAGCGCTTTCTGGTCCGGGCAGTGTATTGGAGGATCTCCTCTCGTTCTTAACAAACCAAACAGATTGGCGATTCAGCCAGTGCCCGAGTGACAAGATGTCCTGTTCTTGCTCTAGATGCAGACGCGGATGTTGATCGAGGGATTCTGTGTTCTATTGTGGGCATTTTGTACTGAGTGGAGATAACGACCGTTTCTACCGTTATTCCATTCATCGACCCATTTTCTTTGTAGACTCGTGTAAATCAACATATCGTGAACTTAAAACTATGTAAAACTACCTGTAAATGCTTGTCGACCCTAGATAATCCTGGATTTGACCAGGAAGAGGTCACAATTAAGACGCAGAGGGTGTTTGTAGAAGAGATTTAACTAACGGAATTATTAAAGATGCCCACCGATTGTAACCTAAAGAACGAAACGCAGTCTCATTGACTGATAATCAGCTGGAACATTTTAACGCCGCCGCGTGACAGTGCTATCAGCTGACAAGACAACACGTGCTAACACTGACACTGTTGTGTGTTCCCGGAACGGCTCTGAAGATGTTTACTCAGTTCAGTGACAAAGAGTCATTACTGAACTGAATCGGACAGCACCGGGTAGATTTATTGGAAAGTGTGTGGATAACTGAAAGCATGAGTCTTTATAGCATTTAGTTTTGAAAAAAGACGTTATATATCGGAAGTGGATGACATAAGCCTTCGTCGATGTACAGACCGAGGAGAGAGGCTCAGAGGAAATTACCGAAGAAATGGAAAAACCCGCTCAACAACTACGAAGTGGCTTTCTCTTGTTATTAGCGAGTTGCGTAGGAGACTACAGGCTGTGTCCTGGCCGTATCCAGTATCTTAGATAGGCTACGGTTTACGGTTAATCTGAAGCTGAAGAATTAACGCACGCACGCGCGCGCGAGAACACACACACGCATATATATATATACTACTTTTCTTTTGGGTGATAGCCTTTTTAAAATCATGAAATATTGAAAACTGAATTCATCAAGGCATTTGAAAGCAGAAAATAAAAATGTCATCTATAATTTACTAGTAAAATGTTTATATTTTTCAAAAATATATTATGAAATATATATTTCAAGAATAATATTTTTCTAAAAATATTATGGCTTTCAAAATTACGACATCTTTTCTGTTTTTGTTTACAACGCTTAAATCAATAATGGTAACACTGCTGCTTTGTTGACGACAGAAGGAATACAAGCGAGAGTGTGTGTGTGTGTGTGTGACCGCTACCCCAACACTTCCATTATGCCTCGCACAGACTTCAGACGCACCGACCAAAAGGATTTAAATACACAATGGCAGCAGTGGCTGAAGTTACAGAATGCAAAAACAACGTTAGGGGCATTACTTGTCTGGACGGAAGCTTTCGTGTTCGTTAGGTGTGATCAGTGCCAGCAGGGTCCGGATATTTACTTTTGTTATAATGCAAGGCAGAAGCAGGCCTAATGACCTTGGCACCGATGTTCAGGCTCAGAGGTCGGCTGAAGACGCGTTTTGGGTTACAAATGAGCGGCTTTGTATAATTAGGCAAATTGCTTTCGGTTGTTTAATTAAAATACACGCAATGAAGATTTGTTCTGCGCCAAGCTTAATGACAACAGTTTTCAACTTTTTAAATTATAAATTCTACTTTGGTACGAGTGAAATTAGTTGGCGTCTGTAGTAGGCCTATGGCTGCATTCACCCCCCCCCCCATTATCATTGGCGAACACATTGATGACCTCCAACATTTCTATTTGAAGCTGTACGGTGTTTCTAATCTCTTGGGCAAACAAGCACGGCTCCGAGTACTATCGTTTGCTGTCTGTCTTGTCTGTTCTTCGCAAAAATATTAATACCGTATATTTAAAACGGATTGCATTGTTGTAAGCATAACAATTTTATATTTCCAAGTTTCACAATGGCGGTCGTGTAAAATTTTAAATGCATATACGATGCATCACACAATGAAAATGGTTGGACACAAAGGAAGTGCTAAAATTGTGTAATCAAAAAGTACTTTGGTTTTGTCAATCAGACGTGAAGTTACAAAGGTGCATTTTTTTATTAAAGCGATATGATGAAAATCATTAGGCCTATGTTGAAGGTAAATACTTTATCACGGTATTTAATTCACAATAAATGCGTAGGTGAATGGTAAAATCTTTTTAGTGAAATAACTACAAGAACTTGTTAAAATCTCTTGTAACGCCTTTGTCAGTGTCAGTGTCAGTTTTTCAACATCCGCAATTAATGAGAATCGTTTTTACGTACCCTTGCTGATTACTTGATCATTGCACGTATTATTTACAAATCATTTATTATATTTCCTTACTAAATACGCCCAGCCATTATACAGCAATGTATTTCATTATACAGCAGTGTTTTTTTAAAATGAACATAATTCTTCCAAACGCGATCGTTATTACTGAAGCATTATTTTATTACGCCGCGTTTCTTTATTTCAGCCTAAATGTTTGAAGCGACTAACCTCTTGAGCCTTAAACAGCCGCCCACTTTTACAACATTTCAAGTTTATAAGCTCATCTTTTCTTGAGATAATAATATCTTTAAAACACACACACGCGCGCGCACACACACACACACACACACACACACGCACGCATATACGTAATGTTTTACGCTTCTTTTCACGTAAGAAACATTTAGGGCTGTCCAAAGTTATTGTTGAAGAGTTCATGAACGCCCAACAGGGACGGCAACGAACAGTATTCTCTATAAAATCGCTCAAACTGGAGTTGTTATCGAAATTTCTAATTGAAACTGAGTGCACCAGATATGACAATTTTAATCATAATAAACTTGACAGCGTTTATGTGAATACTCAACTATAATTTAAATGCAAACTTACTATAAACTTATACAAACCCAGGTATGACATTTTGAGTAGTTTTGATGATTTTTATTTTAAAAAAAATTAAACTAGTGCTACTTCGAAATGAAAATAACTAACTTCACGTTTAAACGAAAGTGAAATTTTGTTTGCAATGTTTGATTAATCTGTTATTTAATGCACTAAATAACGTGTGACTGATAGTTTGCCTACAACGCGACAGGACGGGGTATCAAATCGCCGCAACTGTTGTTGTATAAAGTAGGCCAGTGACACAGCAGCAGCACCCGTGACTTTAACGCCAGGGAAAGAACGATGTTGGTGCAGGCTCTTCTGTTGACAGGCTAATTGCTAGCTAGCAGTTCGCGCCTGTCACCTGTTTATGCACCGTAAAAACGAAATATATTTTTTTCTTTATATATTTAACTAATCTATTGAGATAGAGAGGGGGAGATCACCGGGCCTTTATTGTATAGCCTACTCTAATTAATTTTTGTCAAATTAATGACTTGTTAAAATGTGTTTTTATGACCATATATGTCTTTTCGGATTTTGTTTACTTTCCTACGGTCTGGATCCTAAAATGTTTACGCGAACTTGTTGCTAAAGCAATTAAAGCGCCTAAACGATAAGCTGAAGTTGTTGAAATAGAACAAACAATACAGTTGCTAATATGGAGTACCGCACTTAAAAGTATTTGTGTTTTCCAAATGGTTGAATAAAAGAAAATAACGATTTTAAATTTTAAAGTATGTCGTGTTAGGCGTGTTGACAAATTAATTCAAAATGGCGGCGAAAAGGTACGATAAGTTGGCACATTATGTTCCCCCTTAATTTGAATACTACGTGATAAGATATCTTGAGATTTAAATAATTACTGCTTTTAGCTGAATACAGGTGTAGTATGCTTATAAATCGGAGACTTTTTCTCTAAATTTGTTAGATCAATTTTTATTGAACTACTGAAAAACAAAATGTATGTCCGCCTATCTTCACAAAAAATCCCGGGAAAGCGGTGTAATTTCTAAAAATTGGTTCTTCAGATTTTTGCTTAAATTGAACTTCACTTTGTAAACTTCCAAACTCAATATAGTGTTTAGGAATTAATTGTTTCTTAACGTCTAAATGCCATGTAGACTAATGAGGACGAAATGGCAACTAAGGGAAAAGCAACGGGAGTACCTTGAACTTAATGTGCGCAGAACCTTAGTGTGCGCAGTTAAGAGACGCAGCACACTGACCGGTGCTTTAGCCACATCTACCACCCAGTCCTCGATATAAATAGACAAAACAGAAACAACCAAAATAAACTATTTACTGTTGAACTAAAATCTCGATTTCCACTTTAATGTTCTAAATTAACATATGTTATATATATATATATATATATATATATATATATATATATATATATATATATATATATAAGTAAATAGGCCTACAAAGTGATACATTATAATAAAACTAGCCTAAACGTTGTTCTTGGAAGACAAGTATAGGCCTATACCTACACACAGTCAGGCGTATTGCTGTTCTTGTTACAGTTCAGGCTAATATGCTATAGCGTTAGATAGGCCTACTGCACGCAACACATAAGGCTCGGCAGAAAGCTAGAAATTAGTGAATTTCTATTGGAGCTGCCCGAACCTTGGAATGACCTTCAGAACCCTTTTTTAACAGTTGCGTCTGTTCTTCAGAGCGCTTGCGCGCGTGTTCAGGATGTTTTTTATTTTCAAAAAAGTCCCATTTTTGTAAAATTTTAATGTATTGGTCGATCAACCCAAATGTATTGGTTGATGTATTACTGAAGTTAGGTTTGGAAGTTACCAAAAAAAATAAAAAATAGCCTAATTTCACCACATCGGTCGCGTTTAAAGATTCATGACAAGTGCGCCAAATTTTAAATATACTTCGGAATGAGTTAAAAAACAAAACTTAATATTAACTCTGGTTTTTTATATTGTTTTATTTAGGAACCTCTTGAACTGTAATTTCCTTTTTCTCAAATTCGGTCTTGTGATTCAGTTATGATTCTTAACATATGATCGAAATTTTAGCAAAATCTGATGAGTAGATTTTCTGTTTCTCGTCAGTAATTTCCGAACAGGGAAATTTATAGGGAAACAATTAAATATTAGACATTTTAGTTTAATGGTGAATGAGTGAAAGAGGAAAAATAATTTGAAATTGTAACAGTTGTTTTGTGTGCCGCCAGTAGTCGTGTTACCGCTTAGGCCTACGTGCAACATTTTGAAATTTTTCCTCAACGTATCACCGTCCGTACTTCTTATAAGTATGACCACACTTTAACACTGAAACGTAAACAAACCGGTTTCATGAGTCACTGAACACTTGAGCAACTCAACTGAAGTCCACACAAAGTTCCGGGGGTTAACAGGACAAAGAGGCGCTACTGGGTTCTTTGGTACATGTTAGGGCCCTAGTGGCTAACATATTACAGGCCTATACAGGGTGTCCGACAATAAAACAAAGAAACTTTCAAACGTTTTATGCCGATGAAATTAATGAAACGCAAAGACGTTTCTAAAATGCTACGACTAGCAAAAAATTGGCAAACATAACAGCTTCTATAAAAAAATCTGATGTAATTTATAGAGGTCAGAGGTGCTGAAGTCAGTGTGCCGGTCAGTGTGATCTGCCTGCGAACTTGCGCACCTCAGAGTCGTACGTTCGAGAATGAAATTACTGCCGTAAGCACTGAAGTATTAACTACGGAGGCGTTACTCGATAAATCCGAAAATAAACAGTAAAGTTAGTGGCTTCCTTTTAATCTGAGCTGAAAGTCGCATAAAACGGAACCAATAACTGTAACTGAAGTACTTTTTAAAATGTCCGACGTAAAACAAAAAGATTTGCTATATAATCGAAAGTAGATTTATATATTGCAACAACTTACAATAAGTTCACCAAACTAACGGGGCTAAGTTCCAAGACGCAGCAGACTGCACGCCGACCCAAAACTTACTTATAACACGAAAAACAAATACAAACTAAAAAAATCGGACCAAATATTTACCGGAAATATTTGTTTGACGTTTTGAAATGCAAGCGGACTCTCGCTAACCGTATCTCGAGAACTTGGCTTTTACAGATCTACATTGAAATCAACATTTCCGTTATTTCCATGACAACGTGGAACACGACAACCGCAAGTTTCTCACCTGACCACGTGTAGGCCTACACTTATCGCACTTAGACATGAAGTGAGCAGACAAAGACAAATGAGTGATTTATTGAGGAAGCACTTCTGTATCTGTAGGCCTAATGGAAACAAGGTTAAGTTACACAGTTCAATCATATCTGGACATTGCGTGTTCGACTAGATAAAAATTTTATAATGAATCATGCCCTCTTATACTACGGTATTGGGAAACTATTGTAATTATGGAAACATTGGTGTTCGGCAACTTTTAGGATGTACCCCGATTACCAAGAAATGTTTTCCGGTTTGGATTCGTTCAAAGACCAAATTAGGTACAACAGATTGCCTTCATGTTCGTGTAATGGCCTCCCAGTTGTTTTTTTTTAATCAACTAATTTAAGGATAGTATGGACCGAAATTCGATTTTAATTTGTACACAATATTGTTTTAAGTAACTCTCACGAAACAAAACCTTTATTTTGGCAAATAAGCGGTATATTAAAAAAAATGGACTAATGCGGGTTTTCAATTTGTCTGTAGTGGTTTGTGTGTTATGCGGTTTGTGTGGACAAACCGTATTTTGAAATGTTTATCTACTCAGGTTTTAATTTTGGTTATGATAAAATTTCAGATTTTCAAATTAATTCTTACAACGTTGATGTAGGCCTAATAATGTTAGACATTAGTTTTCATGACGTCAGCGAGACAGGTGAGTGCCATTATGTTGTGTTGTCATATTTATAAGGACAAGCCGAATGTTTCTGGGAAATAATTGCACGTGTTAGTGTGTGTGTGTGTGTGTGTGTGTGTGTGTGTGTGTGTGTGTGTGTGTGTGTGTGTGTGTGTGTGTGTGTGTGTGTGTGTGTGTGTGTGTGTGTGTGTGTGTGTGTGTGTGTGTGTGTGTGTGTGTAACTGACCGCATTTATTAAATTTATTTAAAGCATTGCCGATGCCACTGTAATCACTTCCGCATATTCTACACATAAACTGTGGGAATGCAGAGGCTCCGGTGGCCGACCGCTTCACACGCAGGCGGTGACATATTTCGTTACGACATTTCTCCCGGCAATTGGTAAACACAAATAACGGTGTACGTAACAATGCTGACACGCTTTTTTCGATAACCAGCGAAACGATTTTGAAACCAAACAAATATTTCCACTTACACCATCTTGCGGTTGGTAGACTAGTTTCAGTAGGCTATATTTTTTCGTTATTACTTTCTCAATATAACACACACACACACACATATATATATATATATATATATATATATATATATATATATATATATATATATATAGAGAGAGAGAGAGAGAGAGAGAGATTTTAAAGTCATTACAAATAATATGTTAACTAACCACGACAATCAGCGTGATTGAAGCGAATTACAAAAATTCACTAAATTCGTTGAACATTTATGTACTCCAAAAAAGACAAAATCTGTTCCTCTGTTTCAAAATGGCTGCTGTTCAAAATGTTAAGTACATCTTGCGGTCCCAAACCCTGGTGTCCGTAGGTAAACGCATTCCAAATATTATCAATTAGGCCTACATTCGAAGTGTTCAGCCTTAAATAGAACCGAGAACTATGCCTACGCTTATACTATACAATATATTATTATTAAACATGTCAGGATTTTAGGCCTATTTTAGTTGCTAGTATTTCTTGTAATAACAGTAAAACACATAAATAATGTATTAATAACAATTAATTGAAATTGCTTTTCTTGTTATTATTTACATTCTTTTGTAAACAATGGCAAGAAACGTAACCTCATTTGTAATTGTATTAACGAAGAAAAGGTTGTAGTGCGAAATCAGCTGTTTATTAAACACCGATTGCACAACGTACTGTCAAAGTGGCCGGGAAATGTCCGATAGTCCGTGACGCAATGGGATCTGTTTTAAGGAAATTTTATAAATCATAGATTTTATGAAGGCCGTTGACGATCGTTTCTCTTTAAAAAACGATTGCTTTTTGATTGCATGAAATAATTAAACTCAGAGATAACTATACGCAGGATTTGGAATGACAACCACCTTACCAAGTTCCGTAAGGGTCTCACTGTATGTTCATTTTTTCCACAAATCGTATTCTACCAACGATGGAATAAAAGACCTGCGTACACAACAAAACATGTTGAGACGTGTTGCCAAAAAGAAAGACGTTGTTGACACAAAATAACAACTTTTTTGTAAAAAATCTCTATCCACTCATCTCGCGTGCGTACACGCATTATGTACAACAGAAGAAATTTCGTGTTTAAAACAACTGTCAGAATCGTTTCATAACATAAACAGAAAAGATTCACAAGAAATAAACTCTTGCGATAAATACTTCCATAAACATAACCTAAAAATCGAACCGAAGTTCCATGTTGTCAATCATAATTATCAAATCGGTTTTGAGGTTATGTTCGCAGTAATTTCATTACAATCTGGTTAAAATTACGAACACACAAAGGAAACTAAAGAAAAAACATGTACCTGGATGTTGTGCATGAGATGTGCCCGCAGCTGCCTCGTAACTCGCCATCGGACCTGAACTGCGCACTGGTTGCTCGATCTGAACACACTGCCACCAACATTTCCACTTCTACAGCGCAGTGTTGCCAACCGGTATAACGGTAAAACTACTCCAGTTTCCAGTTTATCAATGGGTTTCACGTAACACAAAGACGGTTTCACTCTCGTTCAATCTACTTTTTGGTGGTCTCGTGTCCTAATATCTTTCCTACGTTGTTATTCTCCTCACTTCAGTGGTTATTAAGCCCACTATTTCCTGTTGTACATGTCTAATCTCGACTTTGGGATGTACGTGGGCATAAATAATGTTAACAACAAATGCATAGTGTACAATTAATTATTAAACATTTAGTACACGATTTTTGCGTGCCTATTATCTGTTTGAGGACTAAGATTAGAGTGTTAATCAAATCTTTTCCCCTTTAAAGTTAACCGGAATACAAGTCGATCGGGATGTGTGAATATTCGCTCAGGAGGAAGCGAATAAGAGTTTTAAACAATTCTAGTCGGTGTAGTACTCGCAACCAAGGGAAACACTGTTTCCTACTGCAAGGATCTGGATCTTATTAATTCACAATAAACGGTCGTGTTAAAGTTTAACAACATAACCGAACCTAAAGATTTAGTTTTAAAAACGTTATCCCCATAAAGCGTTCACAAAATTTTACTTTCTTTAAAAGTCTACCACAAACACAGTTTAGATAAAGTGACTGATTTAATTAAAATTTTCTGTTCAGATAGAGCGTATTAAGACTGGTAATCATTACATTTGATATACAGTAATGTAAAGGATTGAACATAACTATCGAGGAACGATAAACAATCGAGTGACATGATTTGATTGTTCTTCCCATTAGTGCCTGAGAAAGTATGAAACAAACCCTGACCACTGTAAGGTTAATTTTCGCATTTTCAAAGGAACATGAAAATTTAATATGATAATGTATGCAGATTTTTAAACAATGATTACAATGAAATCAATAAAAAAACAAATAAAAAATGTTGATGTATGACTTTTTTAATTTTGATGTAACACTTTGAAGAACTCCCTCAAAAAGCATTTAGAGGTCAGGATAGGTGCTCATTTTAAGGTTCATAGACTGGCCGCTCCAATTAATGTATTGATTATTAACCAAGTATCTAATGTAAAAAGACATAGACTACTTGAAAATGTAAGTATTATTGGTATAACAGTAATTTTTATAGCATATTTAAAAATAACAATTATTACTAGAAATCTACAGAATTTTTCCTTTTTGTAATATAATGGTATATTATAGTAATGAATAGGTTCTTTGTTAACCTAACGAGTGATGTAATAAATTTAATTTTAATTA
The DNA here is from genome assembly GCA_022606455.1 of Callitettix versicolor. NCBI lineage: Eukaryota > Metazoa > Arthropoda > Insecta > Hemiptera > Cercopidae > Callitettix > Callitettix versicolor. The sequence continues at coordinate 77,909,049 of CM040190.1, forward strand.
TGCTATAGAGACAGAAAATAAAATTATTGTAATTATTAGGCTATAAGATTTTGAAAATGTTTAAATCTATTAAAGTCACGTTTCCAGCAGTTTTAAGATCAAAGTGTTAAAATTTCCTAAGATCACGTTTCCAGCAGTTTTACGATCAAAGTGTTAAAAATTTCCTAAAATCACGTTTAAAAAGTAGTTTTAAGATCAAAGTGTTACAAATTTCCTAAGATCACGTTTCCAGCAGTTTTACGATCAAAGTGTTACAAATTTCCTAAGATCACGTTTCCAGCAGTTTTACGATCAAAGTGTTACAAATTTCCTAAAATCACGTTTAAAAAGTAGTTTTACGATCAAAGTGTTAAACATTTCCTAAGATCACCTTTCCAGCAGTTTTACGATCAAAGTGTTAAAAATTTCCTAAAATCACGTTTAAAAAGTAGTTTTACGATCAAAGTGTTAAAAATTTCCTAAAATCACGTTTAAAAAGTAGTTTTAAGATCAAAGTGTCTAAGATCACGTTTCCAGCAGTTTTACGATCAAAGTGTTACAAATTTCCTAAGATCACCTTTCCAGCAGTTTTACGATCAAAGTGTTAAACATTTCCTAAGATCACGTTTCCAGCAGTTTTAAGATCAAAGTGTTACAAATTTTCTAAGATCACGTTTCCAGCAGTTTTAAGATCAAAGTGTTTCCATAAACTGTTATTAATGTCGCCGTTCTGATGTTTAGTTCTGTAGCTGTGCTTGGTATGGGGCCCAGAACTCTGTAGACGTAGTCTAGACTTAGGTTAGACATAGTTTAGTCGTGATTGATTGGGCTTACTAACAATAACCATGTTTGTAGTAAGTTTATTTAACTTATAAAGTTAATTCTATTTTGTACATTGTTAAAATTCAATATTTACAGTTTTTATAGACGAGACCAGAATGTAGAGATGTGTTATTAAGGAAATTTACCTAATTTTGGTTTATTGCTCTCAGATAATAGTGCAAATTTGTTAATTATCTGGCTGCATCAGTAACTTGTCTACACTTCCCTAGCTGCATTCTCTACATTTCTCGTTCAAACTGATACAACTTAATCCAGAGTCAGTTAATTATTCAATAGTTAAAATAACTGAAAGTCTGTGCGATGTTTTTGTAATATTATTCTGGCTTGCGACTACAGTGAAGAAGTAATAACTTTAAAACTTTCAGAGCAGAAAAGGTTATAATACAGCAACCACGTTATATCTAAGTGTGTTTAGCTGCGGTCGTTTAGATGTTGAGGTGCAATGAAAATGAGTTATTTGTTAAGGCTGTTGTACAAAGAAGCAGAGTACTTCGTTTATTTTGTTTAAGGTTGTTGTGCAAGGAAGCCGAGTACTTTGTTGACTTTGTTTAAGGCTGTTGTGCAAAGAAGCCGAGAACTTTGTTTGTTGACTTTGTTTAAGGCTGTTGTGCAAGGAAGCCGAGTACTTTGTTTGTTGACTTTGTTTAAGGCTGTTGTGCAAGGAAGCCGAGTACTTTGTTTGTTGACTTTGTTTAAGGCTGTTGTGCAAGGAAGCCGAGTACTTTGTTTGTTGACTTTGTTTAAGGCTGTTGTGCAAGGAAGCCGAGTACTCAGTTTGTTAATTTTGTTTAAGGCTGTTGTGCAAGGAAGCCGAGTACTTTGTTTGTTGACTTTGTTTAAGGCTGTTGTGCAAGAAAGCCGAATACTCAGTTTGTTAACTTTGTTTAAGGCTGTTGTACAAGGAAGCCGAGTACTTTGTTTGTTGACTTTGTTTAAGGCTGTTGTGCAAAGAAGCCGAGTACTTTGTTTGTTGACTTTCTTTAAGGCTGTTGTGCAAGGAAGCCGAGTACTTTGTTTGTTGACTTTGTTTAAAGACGTTGTGCAAGGAAGCCGAGTACTTTGTTTGTTGACTTTCTTTAAGGCTGTTGTGTAAGGAAGCCGAGTACTCAGTTTGTTACTTTGTTTAAGACTGTTGTGCAAGGAAGTCGAGTACTTTGTTTGTTGACTTTGTTTAAAGCTGTTGTGCAAGAAAGCCGAGTACTCAGTTTGTTAACTTGTTTAAGACTGTTGTGCAAGGAAGCCGAGTACTTTGTTTGTTGACTTTGTTTAAAGCTGTTGTGCAAGAAAGCCGAGTACTTTGTTTGTTGACTTTGTTTAAAGCTGTTGTGCAAGGAAGCCGAGTACTTTGTTTGTTGACTTTGTTTAAAGCTGTTGTGCAAGAAAGCCGAGTACTCAGTTTGTTAATTTTGTTTAAGGCTGTTGTGCAAGGAAGCCGAGTACTTTGTTTGTTGACTTTGTTTAAGGCTGTTGTGCAAGAAAGCCGAATACTCAGTTTGTTAACTTTGTTTAAGGCTGTTGTACAAGGAAGCCGAGTACTTTGTTTGTTGACTTTGTTTAAGGCTGTTGTGCAAAGAAGCCGAGTACTTTGTTTGTTGACTTTCTTTAAGGCTGTTGTGCAAGGAAGCCGAGTACTTTGTTTGTTGACTTTGTTTAAAGCTGTTGTGCAAGGAAGCCGAGTACTTTGTTTGTTGACTTTGTTTAAGGCTGTTGTGCAAGGAAGCCGAGTACTTTGTTTGTTGACTTTGTTTAAGGCTGTTGTGCAAAGAAGCCGAGTACTTTGTTTGTTGACTTTGTTTAAGGCTGTTGTGCAAGGAAGCCGAGTACTCAGTTTGTTAATTTTGTTTAAGGCTGTTGTGCAAGGAAGCCGAGTACTTTGTTTGTTGACTTTGTTTAAGGCTGTTGTGCAAGAAAGCCGAATACTCAGTTTGTTAACTTTGTTTAAGGCTGTTGTACAAGGAAGCCGAGTACTTTGTTTGTTGACTTTGTTTAAGGCTGTTGTGCAAAGAAGCCGAGTACTTTGTTTGTTGACTTTCTTTAAGGCTGTTGTGCAAGGAAGCCGAGTACTTTGTTTGTTGACTTTGTTTAAAGACGTTGTGCAAGGAAGCCGAGTACTTTGTTTGTTGACTTTCTTTAAGGCTGTTGTGTAAGGAAGCCGAGTACTCAGTTTGTTACTTTGTTTAAGACTGTTGTGCAAGGAAGCCGAGTACTTTGTTTGTTGACTTTGTTTAAAGCTGTTGTGCAAGGAAGTCGAGTACTTTGTTTGTTGACTTTGTTTAAAGCTGTTGTGCAAGAAAGCCGAGTACTCAGTTTGTTAACTTGTTTATGACTGTTGCGCAAAGAAGCCGAGTACTTTGTTTGTTGACTTTGTTTAAGGCTGTTATACAAGGAAGCCGAGTACTCAGTTTGTTGACTTTGTTTGAGACTGTTGTGCAAGGAAGCCGAGTACTTTGTTGACTTTGTTTAAGGCTGTTGTGCAAGGAAGCCAAGTACTTTGTTTGTTGACTTTGTTTAAGGCTGTTGTGCAAGGAAGCCAAGTACTTTGTTTGTTGACTTTGTTTAAGGCAGTTGTGCAAGGAAGCCAAGTACTTTGTTTGTTGACTTTGTTTAAGGCTGTTGTGCAAGAAAGCCAAGTACTTTGTTTGTTGACTTTGTTTATTACTGTTGTGCAAGGAAGCCGAGAACTTTGTTTGTTGACTTTGTTTAAGGCTGTTGTGCAAGGACGCCGAGTACTCAGTTTGTTAACTTTGTTTAAGACTGTTGTGCAAGGAAGCCGAGTACTCAGTTTGTTGACTTTGTTTAAGGCTGTTGTGCAAGGAAGCCGAGTACTCACTTTGTTAACTTTGTTTAAGACTGTTGAGCAAGGAAGCCGAGTACTTTGTTGACTTTGTTTAAGGCTGTTGTGCAAGGAAGCCAAGTACTTTGTTGACTTTGTTTAAGGCTGTTGTGCAAGGAAGCCGAGTACTCACTTTGTTAACTTTGTTTAAGACTGTTGAGCAAGGAAGCCGAGTACTTTGTTGACTTTGTTTAAGGCTGTTGTGCAAAGAAGCCGAGTACTCACTTTGTTAACTTTGTTTAAGACTGTTGAGCAAGGAAGCCGAGTACTTTGTTGACTTTGTTTAAGGCTGTTGTGCAAGGAAGCGACACTGTGTTGTAAAAGACGTCTCTGAGTTGAAACAACTTCGCACCCACGCCCCTTCTCCCATCATAAAGCTAGAAATAATATACTAGTTACTTCCAGACCATTAATAACTTCCCAAACGTGTTTTGCGGTTTACGACCACACATGGGCCACCTGGACAAGACCACCAGGTGGGTCGTGCCGTGCTTATAACCTAACCTAACAGCTACGGCTACGGCTATTGTTGCACTTAAAACGATTCGTCGCAGTTATTATTAGTTCTCATGAGAAACAAACGTTAAAGTTCAGCTGGGTTTTGTACTTTCTGTAAACGGGTTTTTTTATTATATTTTTACATTGTTTAACGCAAAATAGTTTTAAAAAAATGTAAGCTAAGCCTGAATTTAATAAAACACTTGCGCATATTTTGTTTGATTACTGTGACAGACGTTGTCAGTTATTATTTAAAAAAACAAAATAAAATAAAAACACATCTTACACAAAGTTCTCAACAACTTTTGTCTGCATACCAAACGTGTGACAAGTGATGAATTGTAATGAATTCTGGAGACTTGAACGCACGAGAAAGAAGAGATGCATGGGGAGCGGTGACGTCATGTTAAGACCGTTAGCAAGATGGAGTCCGTGTCGGTCGGTCGGTCAGTGGTCAGTACTGTCGCTGTCGTCAAAAACGACAAGTGACATCCTCATATAATTTATTTTTAATCGCAGTATTTATAATAAAACTTATGTTAGCTAGGTTCATTATTATTTCCATACAATAATTTTACTGCTAATATAAAAATTTATGATTTGAAACAAATTGTTGAAATATTAACAGTTATAGCAATAAAATTAATAAATTAAAATTTAATAACTAAGATGCCAAAATTTCCCTATTACAGTCACAGAAAAAAGAAAATAAAACTTTAACAAAACGTTTTTACGTGAAGACTGCTGTGAAGTTCATAACATTTTTGCTTTTGTACGAAAACGTTTTGTGGCAGTTAAATGTAGTAGCGGGCTTTGTTGTACGTTTAAATAATAACTTATATGTTAAATAAAAGCTCATCAACGCTAATTGCTTTCTACATTAAATTAAGTAATTTTAAAACAATGTTTTTACTATAGTAGTTGAAATACAATAATTGCAAAAATATTTCCTTCAATACTTTTTTACATAGGCAAATACAATAATAATATATTTTAAATACATAAAAAACAGCGAAAGACATTTTTCTTTTAATGAATTATGTATTGCCACAGTTTTCTCTAGACCTGAGTTATTTTATAAAAAAAATAAATTTTAAAATATTACCCGTCTTGGATAAAATTATTTTAAAATGGCAATGTGATACTTTAGTGTGTTCTTTAAGTAGACATTTTAAACGCTTTATTGAGATTATTAGCATAGAATTTCATTAAGTTAAAATAAAAGTAGGCCTAACTTATTTTGAAGAGGGAACATGTGAAACAAATGAGTGGCTAAGGACTAAGGAGGATATGCTTTCAGTGTGGCTACCTCGAGGGGCTGAGATCCCAATTGGGAGGTTGGACGCAGAAAGTCAAGTCATGGTACTGGGGCAACCCTCTTGTAAGTTAGAGAGTTTAGAACCCTTCACACCCCGCTCTATCCTCTACAACCCTTCAACTTTGTCTCAAAGTACAAACCTGCATGGTTTCCGATTAATTACTGCTTTGTTTACACTCTCATATTTTTATTAATTTGCACTTATTTAACAGTAAAATTAAACAATTAGTTTTGTTAAATTATTACGATCAGGAAATAATAAAACACTTTGCGTTACAGTTTCTAAGAACATTAGGAAAACATAATTAAAATAACGTACTGTTGTTTAACCACTGATGTGTTTACACGAGGCAAGTTTAATTAGAACAGTAATAATGTTATTAGCATATTATAATATTTTGTACATTTTGTTTATTTGCTGGCCAGTGTGAACACGTCCATAGTGTTAAATCCCTTCAGTATAAGTGACGTCACACACCCTGCTAGAGTCCTAGCTAAAATTAAAATACTCTAAAACTTCATTTTATTCCATTTCAAAATTACTCAGAACTTTGTAATTAAAGAAAATACTAAAATTAATAGAACCTTTGATTTTTTTATTAGAAACAGTGATTGAAGAAAATTATTTGCAACTTTATTTTGTAATTGTTACGTTTTTAAATTTTCCCTGCAAGTCCCAACTCTTTACGTTCCGACAAGTTGTTTCTAATAAATGATAAACTTATCCAGCATTTCTGTACAGACATTTTCTGGGCGTCGTTTTATTTTGCAAGCGACGCAGCTGCGACATGTCGGCAAAAAAGCTTTTCTATATCACAAGATATGAGGATTACTATTAAAATAAGAAATAATAATAAACCCTTTAAAAAAATAGGCTGCAATACTTTTTAGTGCGGCTTGAAAATGATAACCGAAGTAACTTAAGAGATATAATTTTATCTAAAAGCGTTTAGATTTTATTTCGCTGGCAGTTGATTTTTATATTAATATTTTATTTTTATAACGAAACACATTTATATCCGTACTAGAAGAACTAAATTTGGATAAGAAAACAACTAATATCATAAAAGCAACTATAACAAATACAGTTTCGAAAGTTAAATTTATGGGTGAACTATCGAATTCATTTGAAGTAAAAACGGGAGTCAGGCAGGGGGATGGGCTCTCCCCTTTATTGTTTAATTGTACACTTGAGAAAGTAGTCAGGGAATGGAAGAAAAATATAAAAAGTGGAATAGGATTGGGTTACGAAAAGAAGAATCTCAGAATTAGCTGTATTGCATTTGCAGATGATATGGCCTTGTTTGCTGAAACAATGGAGGAAGCAAGGGAGCAGATTCTTGAATTGAAGAAACAAGCAGCTAAAATAGGTCTAAACATATCGTTTGAAAAGACCAAAATCATGACAAACAACAAATACCCAAATAAATACCTTAAAATCCAAGAACAGAAAATAGAAATTGTAAAAGAGTTCAAATATCTTGGTGAATGGATTAGTTGGAATGAAGATGAGGGCAAGGCAATGGAATCCAGGAGAAACAAACTTGAATTGGCCTTCCAATTGACGAAAGAAACATACAATAAGAAATCCCTTTCATGGGGTCCAAAATTAAACATTATAAAACAGTGATCAAGCCGGAAGCACTGTACGCAGCAGAAACATTAACCATGAATCGCATAGGCCAGATAGAAAAGCTTGAAATAACGGAAAGGAAAATCTTAAGAAAAATTATAGGAACAAAATTTCAGGATAATAAGGTAGTATATATAAGAAATGAAGCTTTCTATAAGAAAATTGAAAAACTGTCCGATACTATGAGAAAAAGGAGAATAAATTTTTACGGCCATCTTCTTAGAATGAACTCCAATAGATTGACGAAACAGGTGTTTGATTTTTTCCATAATCGTAAAACAAAACCGAACTGGTTTAAAGAAATTGAAAAAGACCCAATAGACTTAAAAATTACAGAAAATTCACTGCTTGACCAAACTGCTAAGATAAGTACCAAGGACGAAATAATAAGATTCCAAGATAAAACCAAAATAAGACCTAAACCTGTCATTTCGGAAGAGGAGAGGAAGAGAAGATCGGAAAGAATGAAGAGCTACTGGGAACAAAGAAAAGTACAGCGCGCAAGAAATGATTAATTCAGCGTACCCCAAAGAGGGTGAAACGAAAAGAAGAAGAAGAAACACATTTATAATTAAACATATTTATTGCATAGCCAGATGCTGAGTATTAATATAAATAAAAAGAAGGATATAACTTAATACGGTATTTTCTTTTGTTGACCTTTTAAAAATGTTTAATGTATTCAAAATAGTGATGTCACTTCTAATGAGGAAACAGCAACAGCTATGTAAAATTATATCTTTTTAACTTTTCTTTAGTCTTTGAAAACACAAAATATTTCATTTATATAAAAATAAACGTTTTTCATTTATTCCAATAGACACACAATATAAATAGTAAAATATTTTTTTAAAAAAGGGTTTATGAATTACAGTTTTCAAAATCAATACAAATACAATACTATTAATTGTGTGTAAGAGAAAGTTGGAGGGTGGTTTTGCACAATCCCGCATGATTCTTTTGATATTTTCTCTTGTACAGTAAGTAGGCTAGAGGCTAGAGGGATAGAGGGTTAACCGACGCATGAATGCACTAGAATCATCCCCCACAAAACCTCTCTGTCGGAGTACTCGTAGCTTATAGCAATTCGTAGACACTTTGTTTAGCATGGAGTTATTAGCCCCTCATTTGTTTCGTTTTGTCCCCTTATGCACCCTGCTGTAGGCCTTATGACCAGCCGGTCATCTGCGTTTTAGTCCATCAGTTTTCCTTTTTATATATCTTCACCTAGTTATGTTATGTTAGCGACCTAACCTAACTGTCATCGATTTGCACGATTTTTTAATTACTTGTTAGCGTAGAGTAGCATACTTTTATTTTTCTGCTATTGGTGTTACGTTTAAACATATTTGTTAATAAAACACAGTTTTTATAACTACAATTTGTATTTAATATTTTTGTATCGATCACTGCTGTTGCTTAGTTTCATCGTTATTAGATTGGTTCGGTGATAATTATTTATTTGTTAACCGACGCCGTGATTGCAGCAGCTCGCACACAAGTTGGGGCGTGGTTACGATTTGAAAGAAGAACAAGAACTTTTAGAAACCGAATCGGGCAGCAGTATGCGGCGTCACGGGTCCAACATGAGGCTGTCGAGAGGCGACTTGGCAGATTCGTCAGCTGACAACGAAGCGCAGGTAAGTCACACAACAGAAAAGTAACTGAGCGACTTAGAACGCATTCCTGATCGATAGTTGCTTCTGCTATTACAGTTGGTTCTGTTATGTTTGTGTTTCTGTAGCGTTGTATGTCACTTGACAACGGTCTCAGTAAGAGCCGAAACCGGTAGTGAGTAATGAAGCCCTACATTGAATTAAAAAGTTCTTTTCATTTTATATCTACAATATGTTTTAAAAAAGACCATATTATGTAATGTTTAATGATCCAATCAAATGTAGGCTATCATTAACCTGTTAACAACGAATCGGTCGCGGGTAAACATAAAAATTCATTTTCCAACGGAATCCTCGTATAAACAAAGTACAATGGGAATTTGTTAAGCGATAGACTTAAAAGTTTCAACAAGTTTAATTTCATTAGTAGTCCTAATCATGCTTCAGGCAGTAACTCTTAGCTGCAGCAGCTGTCACAATCGGTGCTTCCAAGCTAAGCATTTAGGTTAATTATAATTTAACGACAAATTTGTTGACAGTTTTCAGACACTAGGGCTAGAAGCGATTGGCTTTTTTATATTTTGTCGATTAAGTCATTTTAAAGTAAAAAAAGAAAATTTCAAGAAGTGATATGAATGATTAGGAAATTGCATTTTGCTGATAAAATTTGATTTATATTTTGTAGAACACAACTTTATTTATTTGTCTGCTTCGACCTAGTTTGTCATCTTTTTAATGAGAAACGGTTCCACGCATTTCGATGAAACTGAATGCTGTGTTATAGGCTACAGAGCTGTGATATCCAGACGTGCATCTGGTACGAGGTGGAGGACATACAAAATGCCTGATTTATTTTAAAACGCGGTATTTTCGTGAAATATAAAAGCCAAGCGGGTTCATTTGTAGACTTGTTAGTTTAGTTTCCTTTGCGATGTAGGCCTATGTATTGGAAAAGTCAAAACTGACGGGGAAACAGATTTCTGTGCAGCGGGCAAATTACCGTGGCGAAGTGGCAGTGCACTTTCTATCTTCAGACTGGATTCATCTAAGTTGCTTAGTTCAATTGACCTTGATTTACAAATCGTGTTTATTTACTTTCACACAGATTGCGATTAGCCTAGAAGAAGAAAGTGGTCTTGTTTGTCTCTCAACAAATCAAACTTACAACGGTCACAGGGCAGACTTGTACAACTCCGCACCCCAAACACACACAAATGCATTCCTGTGGTAATAATAAAATTATGATGACATTCAGATTCGAAGCGAATTTCCGACAACCAAGCATTTCATCATCATCATCAATGGTTTTAGAAAATTTTTAACTGATTGCAATAGTAAAGACATATGTTTTAAAATAGTTTAAAGTAAAAAGTTATAATTTTGTTAAGATTTATGGCCACCATTTTGAACTTGTCCAAGTCAAATACGCATTTAAGCACTAAAATGAACCCAGACCGATGTTAGATTTTTTTTTCTTTCAACGCTGATCACGTAAATAAAATCTGATTTTTAAAAATGTGTTTGATAAAAAAGTTGCAGTTCTTTAAGATTTGGTATTAGCGTAATTTTGTGACTGTTGAACGAATTTTTAAGGGCAAATCAAAGCTAAAACCAAAGTAATAGAGGCCTACAGATCAGGATCAGTGCTCGTTTTAATATCACGGGTCTTGAGTCCTACAGTACCATCGTGCTAATTGTAAGCTGCTATTTTCCCATATAAATTGGCCAATAAAAAGTAATTAATGAAGTGCATATTGTACAGGTTGTGGCGGACCATCAGGGCAATCTTCGCATCACTGTTAAGAAAACAAAACCTTTGCTTGGAATCGCAATCGAAGGTGGAGCAAACACCAAACACCCGCTGCCCAGGATCATCAATATTCATGTGAGAACTTGAAATGATTAGGCTATTTGTATCTGCTTCTGTTATCTCCTGAGGCAATGCTGAGTCGCAGGCGACAAGAGTTGGTAGTCGGAAAATTTAAACATAACCTAAACAATGCCGTTTACTTGTATATCGTGGATCTTTAAAACTCGCTAAAACTTTTTAAGTAATTAAATCGATTTTATATTATCCTACGATTAGTTACACAAATCAGAGGGATTCACAGCGCTTACGTCTCACCTTTTGGGATAGGTTTGACAGATCTTCGGACCGAGTGCGATAATACAAGCAATAATAATGACCTTTACCGTTTTATGTTATGTGTGTCTTTTTAAATGATTTTGTACTATACGCAATTGTTATGCACAAAGCATCATAATATTAAGTTGTCACACCTAATCGTGACAACACTCTCCGTGCCTTTCCAAACGTTTATTTTAAAAATATTAAAATGTAAATAAAATGTAATATTTAAGCATTAGTAACACAATAAGCCTACTGGAGGCCGAGTTGCCCCAACTTGTATATCTGATCTGAAGGCCAGATTTCTGCCTCGAGCGCCGGTACAAAGCGAATTATTTTTCTGTTATTGTGGCGTATTGACTACAACAGGAAAGTTATTATTGTTTATTAGGACATTTGCCATCATTTTTGTTTATGGAAATAATTTATTTGTCACCATTTTATTACAATGTGGAAACAGTGAACTTTGCATTTGTGTTTATGGAAACAATTCGCCATTTAACAGTAACGTTTGTATGAGGAAACAATAGCCTATAATTTACCATCATTTGTATACAGTGTGTCCCACGAAGAGGTTTACGCATTTAATCCTCCATTATTTTCTCATTCCTCCATTGGTCATTTTGAAACTATAGGCCCCTTACATACTTTTTAAAGAAGCTACCAGAAATAGTATGTGAAACTTGTTTCCATTTTGTAGAACTAGTTTTGTTATTTTTTTCAAGCAAAATTTTATTTTTAATTATTAATTTAAAAAGAAAATTAAATGCAAACTAATTAAAAGAAAACTAAATAGCAATGAACATTTTATAAATCAGACCTATTCAAACTGGAAACCATCCATAGCTACACACTCATAACAACGAATAACAAATGAGTCATACATTGAAAATAACCCCTGAGGTATCAGATAATTCCTCTTCTATTACACGTTTCAAATCGTCATCATTGTTGAAACTGTGGGTGTACACTTGTTCCTTTAAGTATTTCCATATGACAATTCACACACATAGTTAAATTAGGAGATCTGGCCAATCTAAAAATTACTTTCACAACCAATCCATTGCCCTTGAAGGTTGTCATTTAGTAACTGCTTGACTGTGTTTGCATTGAGGTGCAGCACTATAGTGTTTTTGAAAATTGCTTGCCCAATTTCAGTTATCAAAAAATGTGGCAATACACGTACATTTAAAACTTGTTCATTCCTACTTCCAGTCATTGTATTATCTGAAATATAAGACAACACCCCGTTAGCATCGACAGCAGCCCATGCAGTAATCCCTTTCTATTTTAAGATTTTATTTTTTCAAGAACGTGAGGGTTTGAGGTGGTGTAATAATTACAGTTATGCCTGTTAACCATTGCAATAGAAAGTAGACTAGTCTGAGAAATAACACACAAGTGCCAATAAGGTTTATGTTCTTGAAACTCTATGATGCAGGAATAGAATTCCACTCTTCTGTCCAGATCATTTTCAAGGAGATTATGGAATAGGTGACTTTTGAAAATTTAAATTTTGTTTTTCTTAAGAATTCTCTGTACTGAAGATTTGAGAACTCCAGTTTCAGTTCTACCTTTCTAAGTGATTTGGGTTTACCTGGTGAGTGGAGTATTGAAGTGCATACCAGGTCTTCTTTTATTCTGATCCGGAGTTCAAAGTATTTTTTCACTATACTTCCAGTTTCCAACAAGAAATTCTTCCATTTAATAATTGATGCTTTGGTTGGAGGTTTGACTCCCAGAAAGACCAGCTGAAATCTTCTAACTAATTTTGCAGTATTATCAAAAGCAATAACCCACACAGAACACTTTGTTTTTTGCTCATTTGAAAAAAACACTTTGTAAATAACTAATCTTGTAAAATGGCACAAAAAAATTACGTTATGTTTTTGTTCTGCTAAAAAAATTATTAAGCAACTGTTAAGAATTAACAGCTGTTCAACAATCTGACTTAATATTGCAGTACAGTGAGACTTTTAAGAGGGATGGAATTTATTTATTTGGCAGCCATTTTGTTACTACAAACATCAGCCAGATGTAACTATCACATACTATTTCTGGTATCTTCTTTGAAAACTATGTATAGTTTCAAAATAAATGAACAGTGGAGGAATGAGAAAATAATGGAGGATCAAATACGTAAACCTCTTCGTGGGACCGCTGTATATAGAAATAATACACTTTGCCATGATTTATGTACATGGAAACAAGACACTGTAGCAAAATTATGGCAAATGTCCAAATACACAATAATAATAATTTCTTGTGCATTTGTATTGTTTTTAAGCCACAATTAAAATACCTATTTAATATCTCTTTATTACCTTATTTGGTCCATCATTTGACATCTTAGTTGAGATTTTAAATGTTTCAGAGTTGTAACTCTACCATCAGGGAAAGCTAATCATTCAGAAAAGATAGTCGAACATTAAAACAAAATGCAAGTATTACACTACACATACACTGATACACGAGCCCAGAGGCTGCGTTCGTACATACTTAGATAAGTTCTATGTGTAACATATGAACACTGTTGTGTAGTGTGATATATTTACTTTGTTTTAATGTTCATTATCTCCTTGAAATGATTAGTTAGCTATTCCATAACTGACAAACTTCCACTGACCTTTATTTTGTAAATTATTACCACATTTTAAATAGTAAGAATAATATATATTATGGTCGCAGCTTGTGAAGTTCAAAGAAAGGTAAAAATATTATAATGAGAATGCAGTTGGAATGCATTCACATTGATTAATTGATTAAGGCTGAAGCAAGACACTACAAATATAGATAATCAGTTTAAAGTAATATCAAAACTGCAACAATTTTTTAGAATAATGGTTTATTTTATATTGTTCAAAAAGCAGATTTCTTATAAATAACCTTTTATTTATCATTAAAAGCTCACATTTAGCTAATAACCTTGATCTTATTACAGTAACATAGGAAATATATATATAAAAAAATAAATTATGCTTTCAGAGAAAAATTTATGACTAAGTTTTAAATTACTGGTTTATCAAAACAACATCAAAAATCAAAATTTTAGTTTTTTAATCGGGTATTGAATCTGTTGTAATCATACTTGAAACTAAAAAAATGATAACTATGTTTTAAAAACATAACAAAAATATTCTAACAAAATATGCTAACAAAAATATTCTTGTGAACTCTTAACATTTTTTTTTATTCATTTAGCAAGCCTTATAAATAAAACTGTATACAAAGTTAAAAAGAATAAGGTTTTGCTTTAAATAAAAACACAAATATAAGAATTATTCATATGAGTACTAATTACTTATTGCTTGTAAACTGGATGTAAATGGATAAAAAACATATGTTTTAATTATCTGAAAATCAAATATTACATGAGTTGCATAACTTTTGTTAATTATTGTTTTGCTTTGTTTATTGTTGTTTTGTTTTAAAGTTCCTACTTTGTTTATAGTAAATTATTAACCTAAAAATGGTTTTGTTGTTTCAATGATTTAAAGAGGCAGTCCATAAATAAATACAAAAATGTAGGAAGATTTATTGCATGGATGATTCAACAATTTATAAACTCTTAAACTGCAGAAAGTGTTAAAGAACAAAGGATATAATTTTTAAAATTTCATTTAAGAACTAGTTCTGTCACACAAACATAACAATTCAGTTATGCGCTGGATGTGAAGTAAAATATTTACTTGAATGTTGAAGTGATTGTTGTATTATTATGGACTCAGTTACACTTTTTTTTTTTTTCAGGAAAATGGAGCTGCATTTGATGCTGGAGGGTTGGAAGTGGGGCAACTAATTTTAGAAGTGGATGGACACAAAGTTGAAGGTGCATTTTGTAGTAATTTACCATAGTGAACCATTTAAAGTAATTCTTTTTTTTTGAAAAGTATTGCCTTATGTTAGAAAAAAAAATCATTCTTCTTCAAAGGATTAAAGTGTAACATCTGTGTTTACACATTTCATTTTGATTGATTCTTAGAACTTTCAGAGTGAGTTAACAACCAATTCAGAAAAAAATGTATATTAACTTTTTCCCTCACCCCCTGTGTTGAATTAATTTTATTGAAACAAGCTGTTTATATAATTGACTGCAGTTGAATCTTGAAGTCACTACATAAAGAATCAGTAACAGTGATAAAATCAGTTGATTATTTAAATTGTTGGAAGTTAATAAGGTTATTTGTTTACACAAATAGCTTTAATACTTTAAATGCTTCATAAAAAATCTGACTGATAATTATAAACTGGTTCTGGCTCAAAAAACAAGTAGTTATTTCCTGATAAATTCTATCTGTGCACAATAGCATTAACCTAACCTTAACTCTTTTACGATTGTTTAAATTTGATCATGAGCCACCACCAGCACCAGCACAGCATCATGCAACCTCAGTACCCTCTTGGTGATGATATCACATTAAAGAAAATATGACATGCATTTCAAGTTAGAATAATATTTTGATTACATTATTCGTAAACTTAATTATATGAGGTGTGGCAATTAAATAACTGGACTAGTATTTTATTGATCATCATTTATATTAGAAAGTTTATCTCCTTCAATGTTCCCTGTTTATCTTCTTCAATGTTCAAGTTTATCTCTTTGCCAATCCCTACAACGCTCCATATGTACTTTCCACTGTTCAAAGACAAAATCATTGTAGTTGATAGTCCGTTTCTATCAGATTGTTGAGAACCTCCATCACTTTAGCTTTTACTGCTTTCTCACTATGAAATATTGTCCACTGAAGCTCTGATTTGACCTTAGGAAATAAAAAAAAGTCCAAGAGGCCAGGTCAGATCAGTACAGTGGGTGATCTAACATGGCGATACCATATTTCACAAAGAATACCTACGGAATAAGCAGGCACGCATTGTCTTAGTGAAGCATCCAGGACAAATTGCGTCTTCATTTTCTCACTCGTTCACGAAGGGCTGTCAAATGTCAGAATCTTGACATAGTAATATTAACTGTCTGAGTGGGGATTCAGAATGTTGTTTGATTAACTTATTTTCACTTTTGTGCTGTGGCAAAATTTACTTTCCACAATTTAAAAATCTTCTGGATAGTATCTTCCATTTTTGGTACTGAGGGTCGTCCAAGGCATGGATCATCTTCAGTTGTTTCACATCCCTCCTTAAACCTTTTAAATCACACAAAAACTTTTGTGCGTGGTAAACATTTAGTTAAGCACACTTCCTTTAACATGGCATGAGTTTCTGTAGCAGTTTCCCAGTTTTACAAGATTGTTGAGACTTAGGAGTAGTGGCCACGTAATGAGATAGGAGTTGTGCTGAGTGGATTGTGTATTCAAAACCTAACCTATTGTTCTAAAGTAATGCGGAGCTATGCAATGCTCCACTCTATTTTGTTTTTGTGGCTACACTTAGATTTAGGTTAGGTTTTGAATGTGTAGTCCACTCCACTCAGAACAATGCTGCTCTACATTTGGTGGCGACCAGGCCTAACTCGTTGCTTCATCTAAACACTTAGCATTTTTTTGACAAGACGCTAGCACAAGAACTTGAAAGGGTGATCACTATAGCTAGACTGAGTGACATACAACTGTGCCCATTGAGCTCAGGGAAGGGGGAAGCATCAATAAGCACAGACATGTTCAAACCTACCGCTGCATGCTCTCTGTTTGCTGGTAGAAACAACAGTCTGGTTATTTAATTGCCACACCTCATATAGATATTTAGATTTGCATATTATATTTAAAAATGTGATTATCTTTTTTTTAGTGTTCATTAATAATTTCTATTACACAGGGTTACAACACCAGGAAGTTGCCAGACTAATAGCCGAATCTTTTGCTAGAAGAGAAAGAAATGAGATTGAGTTTTTGGTGATTGAAGCCAAGAAGTCCAACCTGGAACCAAAACCAACAGCGTTAATATTTTTAGAAGCATAATGTTAAAATGATTGAAGTGTTTATAGAATGTCTTTCAAGTGCCGTTGTTTGAAAAGTTTGAAGTGAACTGATATACTTAGCGTACATAAAATATTTTATAACTTGATCCAGTTAAGCGACTTAAATCAGTGGTGTAGTATTGCTTGTTATATGTCATCGTTGTTAAGCCTTGGACGTGATTGTGTTCTGAACAGTTGTGCTGTGAATATGATTGATTTAAGTTAGATGTTAAGGATATAATAAAAGTGAAATTTCATTTCTCCTGAGCAACTATACCTATACTCTGAGTTTATTTTGGATGTTTGACATATATTTAGACTTCTTTCAAAATAATATTTCAAAATTGTTTCTGTTATTTCAGTAATAAGAGTTTATAAGAGTTTGCTAAGAAACAATCTATCTTTAAAAGTTCACTCAATCTAATTTAATATAATCAGTTTTTCAGAAAATATAAAACTTTTCCAGAATATTATTAGTATTAGGTATCAGTAATTAATTGATCTGACCTAAATTACTTTTCATGTTTACAGTACATAAAAAGCAATTATAGAAATGATTATGTAATATCTTATTTTACTTTTACATAAAATTTAGTGGCGTTTGAAATAAATTTGTTATTACTTTTCTCGAAATATTTGTGTAACAGCATTGTTAAGGATTATTTCATGGACTAAATTAAATATCCATATTTTATTGTAAGGTTTGCAGAAATTGTAAATGTAAATAGAAGGGTTATTTATATCACAAGTATAGTTGCTTAGGATGTATTTTGTAAATATGTGAGAATTGAAGATTCCCGGTGTGTTTCAAATGTTGCACTATTATCATTTATAAATCTGTTTTTTTAATTAAAAAAAATCTCCACACTTCATTCGTTTCTTTTGTTTTAATTAACTATTTAAATTGCAATCTTCAAAACCAAGGAAGTTTTTTTTTAATTCATACAAATTTAAACCTAAACTTTAGTATGCAAGTGTGTTTAATTAATAAACATTTTTCAGACCAGTTCTCACAGGAAGCTAAACTAAGGTTTCTGAAAAAAATGTTCACATATTTTTTTTCACCCACTAAGATAGCAGAAATAATGGTATTACTTGATAATCTGTGCTAGGTTTCTAAGAGTTGTAGGCTGGATATTTTTTCATTTCCCATCTTCAGCTTGTTTGCATTGCACATGCAGATAGTCTGTATCATTTGGTGAAATTGGTTTTAAGACTTCTAAAATAATTAAATTATTATGGTTAACAATTCACAAAACAAGTTTTTATATAAGTTGAAATAGTTTTTTGAAACGTTTAGTTTATTTTGTGTCCATCCTTGTCTTTGTTTTCCTTTTTTTTTCAAACTTCTGCAAGCAACAACAACTCGTCCTACACCTCAGTTTTTCAGTTAATGCAAAACAGAACTTATGAACACATGAAGTAATCCAAAACAAGAAACAGGCTCCACTTAATTCCAAAAGTATATGGATATTTAAGCTGAGCCAAAGTTGAACTTTAGTATGAAGTCAGTTTTATTCCTGTGTGAATTGGCCTTTATTTTATTGAATTATTAAGAAAATAGTTAATATTATCTTTTCATATTTTCTTTTTAAATAACAAACTTTTAAAACACACCTGTGCACTGTGTCAATGCAGAATGTTAAAGAAGTGTTAAGAAGTACAAAACAAAAACCAATCCCAGAGGCTGCTTTGCAGTGTCACCCTCGTGCAGTTCCTTCGCTGTGACTTAAAGTGTAATATTGTTTCCGCAAAACTCCTTATTTTTTATCTTGTTTGAGTGACTCAACCAAAAGTGTGCCAAAGAACATTGTAATGTTATAAATATAAAATATATTTTTTAACTAGAAATTATATTTAAAAACAAACAAGGAAACATTAGTTTAGTTGTTTCTAAAAAAAAGTAAATCTTTGAACTGTTACTCGAATTAAGCACAGAGTCGACACCTCCAATTCACACAATTCATTCCTCTACCTCTTTGTACACAAAGTCCTATAGCCTATCACTACCTCCAAACCTTCTGAGCACAGATCTCCTCTTTCCCACCAGGCACAGATCCTACACTTCACACTGTGTGTCTTTGTTATGCTTAATGTTCATGTTGGCTAGACTGATACGCTTGATAAAATAAAGAGCTTTTTTTACATGTATTGCACAGTTTCATTTGTTAGTGTTAACACAATCACTAGGGACTAGTAGCCTACTGTTAAAACTTGATTATTCTTTAGTCTATTGTTGAACTAGAATAATGTTAACGATATTTGTAGTATAAGGTAAAAAACTGTGTTTTTTGTTTGTATCGTTTCTAAAATGTACGGGAGAAAATAAATATTAAATTAAATAGTGTAAATAGTTAAATATTAATTAAACAGACCATACAAATATTTAAAGTAATAAACATTTATATTAAAGTAATAGCAGTTTCATCCAATAATAATCATAAATTGAAAATAAGTTCTACTCAAAATAGGATACTTTCATTGTTGCTACAATTCAAAAAATGACATTCATAAAATTTAAAGTTTCATAAATAATAAGTTTAAACAAATTTAATGGTTTTTGCTGTAAAACAAATAGCATTTATCTGTACTTTAATCTAATTAAAACAGTCACAGGTTTGCTCCCCTTGCATTAAATCGATCTCGTACATTATTATTTGAACTGGCATAAAGTAAAGATGTACACAAGGGATGGTTTAAAAATTTAAATAGGTCAAAAGTCTCCTATCTCTTTGAAGGTAATAGCTATGAAATATACATTAGGGTAAAGTAACTTTAATACTTGTCCTAGTATATATGTTAATAAAGTACTTTTCATTTTACAATGAGATGTTTTCCTATTATATTTGTTTTCAACACAGAAGTGCTGCTTGCATATTTGTACCTTATAACAGTGTAAAAGATTTACCTTCATAATAAGAAAATAAATACAGTAAAATTTTACAATATTGTGGTTTAAACATATATAATCTCTGTTTCTATTTACATTTCAATGTTTATTACTTGATATATTTGTGGGAAATGTAACATTTCACGTTGAGTTTTTATTGTAGAAAAATGTGTACCATTTGCGTTAAATGGTTTCAATGTCCAATGACAAAAATGTTTGTATTCTATTGTGTAGTATTCAAGGTGGAAATTGAGCAAATTGACAGATTAATTGTTATGTAAGATATTGTTAACTTATGTTCATATACTGTATATACATATTATTCGTATGCTTTGTGATTCTGGAAATATTACTATACATTATATTTTTTAAAACCATAAATTTATATGATAAGTCTAACTGATATTCTTATATAAATATGTTTTTATATTTGTTACAATACAAATACTTACTTTTTTAATGAATGCAGCAGCGCTTTGCTTAGATATTTTGATTTTCTTTTACTCCAAAGAGAAATGTGCAAAATCTAATATCGTATCCAGGACTGCATCCTCTAGGAGATGGACCCTCTTAGATTGCGTACTCAATGTGCAGAGAAGGTTAAATAAAATAGCTAATTTTAGTTTGAATAGATATATTTTGTAATGAAAACTATTCAAACATAAAGCATGCATCAATTTGATTTATAATCATATTTTTATGAGAAATTATTTGAATTTTTTTATATTTTACAGAAAATTGTATGATGAATACTGTTTTCTATTGTCAGAAATTATTTGCATGACATAACAAAATGTCCCACCTCAAAATTCGTCTTCTAAATATCTACCAGAAATGTATTTAAAAAAATGAAAGCACAGAGTTAACTTATGTGGCATGTGGCATGGAATGTGGCATGAACATGGGAAAATATTACAGAACTTGTATTACTCCTATTTCTTGTCTTATCTACATCCCCCAGAATTGAAATGTTTCAAATATTGTCTACAAAGGTGATAGTTGTGAAATGGCAAAGAAATCAAAATGCTGCTTTCAATGGATCAACTTTTTATTCTGAAATTGATTCTTACATCTAAGATTAGTTGGTCCTAGCACAGACTAATTCAAAAACTAAAATTGTTCAAATAATTGTCCATCATAAATAAAAATATCACCTTGAAAAAAAAACCAGTGGAGTTCCACTTTGTTGACTCACATTCTGTTAAATAAATTTATCAGATATTTTAATGTCTGAAAATGAAAATAAATTCAGGCGTAATTGCCACACTTTTAAAACATAGTGCAAAATGTATCTTAAAAAATTTATAAAATATATTTTGAAAAACTTGTCTGCAATGAAGTACAGTTTTATATAAAAACAATAGTGATGACTAATGTGTGAATGCCAGAGCTGTTCATCACTAGCTAATACTACTTATGTATGTATGAATCTGTGTGTCCGAATCAAGTTATCACTAAAATATTTTCATCTTATTTTCTAGTTTGTGGAGAGTAGTCACCCTACACACCATGACAGCATGTTCCTAACAATAAACTTTTCTTATTTTTGACAATACACAATTTTTAAATTGCATGCGTTAAATGAAAAATTGTTTCACACAATCCAAAAGGAAACCCCTGTCATACACAATCGTATTGGTTATTTTTTTAAAATGTACAATAAAAGGTAATCATTGGAAATGTGTTAATGATTCAAAAATGTAACTTGTGGATTGTTTCAACTTAAAGTTGAATCAAGCATTGTTCACAAAACAAAATTAGGGTTATGAAGTAAGTTGGACAAACTGAAATCAATATAGACTTTATTAAGTAACTGTTAGGTACTTGCAGGCAGTCAATTTAACATTAATAACACTGCATAGCTTATCTGACTTACACGAAAGAGATATTGTCACAAACAATGATTTGTTTACATTTAGAAAATATTTTTTGAATTTGGTATGTTTATAAAATCGAATCTACTTATTACTCTGTTTACATTGACTGGTAATTTATAAAATCAGAAACTTTTAAAAACTGTTACAGAAAAAACTAATATTTACTGTTTTACAATAAACTGAAATATTCAATACCTATATCCTAATAATTAATTACACTCACTGCCTTTAGAAATAATGTGTAGCCTAATTTTATTAAATAAAAAACAAAATTTCTAAACATTATACTTATTTTTTTAAATGCTAATTTCTTTTTATCAACAAATCACTATCACAGTATGTTTAACTTTTACACAATATGTACAATTTTGTAACATATATATAATGTTCTGTACAACTTAATGTGTATATAGATTAAATAAGATTATATACATTTATGTTTATATATATTTTATGCTGGAAAATAAGAGTTGTTAAGAAAGATGACAGTTTGTGTAGGACAAGACTTTTTATAAATATATACATGATTAATTGTTTATATACTTATTTGTTCTCAAATTTAAAAACTGAACACATTGATCATTCTAAATTTAACGTGGTGCTTTTTTTTGGCCAATTAACACACAACTTTTTTGTGAAATATTTACCACCAAAATGACCATTAAAACTGATTGTGATAGGTTTATATTATTTTTAAAATTAACTGACCAGTGTACAATTTCTCAATTTAGGGCTAGTAAGCATTTAAATTTATCCATGCTCATTTAATATTTTAAAAATCAAATTCATTTATGAACATAAATAATTTGCTTTGTAGAACATTGCAGTCTGGAGGCAGAATTAATTATTTAAAAATTAATATTTCGTCACTATCCAACACCTTTTTTTAAGCAATCAATGCTACATTACTAAATTGTTCTATTTAATTAAAAGCCAGACATTGTTTTCTTATTTTGATAACAGTATCATGGATACATTTCTTAATATTCTTAATAAATAAAATATGAACAAGTTTTAGAACTGATATTATTATATGTAAATGCTTCAGTTTTATAAATACTGGATGGGCCATGACAGTTGTCACAGGGAGGTTAGCAATTTAATGTAGCAAATCAAGTTGATTGTATCAGTTGTAAAAAACAGCTATCTTTTGTGTGGTTATATTCTGAGCACATTACCATAATCAAACATTTGTTGGTTGTTACAGTTTTAGTTCAGGGAATGGCAATATTGAACAATATATAAAAAAGGATATATTATATGCTCAAACACTGGATATATCTTTCCTCTACATGTATTAAAAGTTTATTACAGTAAATGTTTCAGATTTATTGTTTTCAAAAATAAAAAATGATTCATAAATTTATGTTCAGAATTTTGAAAGTAATCTCTAGCTGAAGTTAATGTTGACTCTGCCTGTCAGTGTTGTCATTCTAAATTTGATTCTATGACGGATCGTAGTGTCGTGTTTGTATACATCATAATGAATTTTTACCTTACAAATATAAATATATTTGTTTATTAAAAAAAAATATTTGTTTAAATATCAGAAGAAGGTGACTTTTTAACAAAGATTTAAGTTTTATATAAAACTAGCTGTTATCCGTTGCGGCTTTGCCTGCAATTATAATATAGGCAATAAAATTTATAGTCGATTTTCAAAATCAGAATAGGTCATTTCATTTTAATATATGTTACATAAATTAAATGTAAATGTAAATATACTATTTACAATATTATACGATTTATGGTTTTCGGCCAAGAAATATACATTTTTGCTACTCGATACTCTAAAACAGGGTCCTGTTATATTTTAATAAAATACAGTATTATTAAAAAGTCACTATTATTCAATTAAACTGGAATAGTATTGTATTTATCTCAGGTACCTAAACCGTGTTCATACCAAATTTAATCTCAATTGGTCCAGTAGTTAAAGTGTGATTGAATAACAAACAAATAAACAAAAACAAACTTTCAGAAAAATAATATGATTACCTGTTACCCGTCACGGCTTTTCCGCAATCGTAATATACATTAAAGATCACGCATGACCGTGTTAGGACCAACAACCGTGTCAGTTTGGTTATGGTGTATTTTTTTAAAATAAAGGTTTTAACACACCACCGTGTTAGTTAAGTTATGGAGTACTCTTTTAAAAAAATTAAGGCTTTTTCCTGCATCATCGTATTATATGCCCAACAACCGTGCCAGTTAGGTTCTGGAGTACTTTTTAAAAAATAAATAAAGGTTTTTAATACATCACACGTTAAGCGTAACAACCATGTTAGTTAACTTATGGAGTATTCTTTAAAAGAAATATAAACATTTTTCACGCATCACCATGTTAGGTTTAACAAACGTGTCAGTTAAGGTTTGGAGTACTCTTAAAAAAAAATAACGGTTTTTTTCACGCATCACAATGTTAGACTTAACAACCGTGTCAGTTAAAGTTTAGAGTACTCTTTAAAAAATATAACAGTTTTTCACACACGCCATGATAGGCCCAACAACCATGTCAGTTATGATATGTGGTATTCTTTAAAAAAATATAAAGGTTTTTTACGCACCACCGTGTCAGTTAGGATATGTAGCCTAGTATTCTTTAAAAAAATATAAAGGGTTTTTTCACATATCACCGTGTTAGGCCTAACAACAGTGTCAATTAGGTTATGTAGTATTATTTAAAAAATATAAAGGTTTTTTCACGCATCAGTGTGTTAGGCCTAACAACCGTGTTAGTTAAGTTATGGAGTACTCTTTCAAAAAATATAACAGTTTTTCATGCGTCACCTTATTAGGCCCAACAACCGTGTCAATTAGGTTATAAGTACTATTTAAAAAAAAAAAAATTAATAAAGGTTTTTAATGGATGACAGTGTTAGGTATAACAACCATGTTAGTTAGCTTATGGAGTATTCTTTTAAAAAAATATAAAGTATTTTTCACGCATTACCATGTTAGACCTATCAACCGTGTCAGTTAAGGTTTTCAGTACTATTTAAAAAAAATAAAGTTTTTTTCACACACTACCGTGATAGGCCCAACAACCGTGTCAGTTAGGATATGTAGTAGTCTTTAAAAAAATATAAAGGTTTTTCACGCATCACCGTGTTAGGCCTAACAACCGTGTCAATTAGGTTATGTAGTATTCTTTAAAAAATTAAAGTTTTTCTTCACACATCACCGTGATAGGCTCAACATCAGTATCAGTTATGTTATGTAGTATTCTTTAAAACAATATATATGTTTTTTCACGCATCAATGTGTTAGGCCTAAATACCGTGTCAATTAGGTTATGTAGTTTTCTAAAATAAAATAAAGGTTTTTTTTCACACATCACCATGATTGGCCCAACAAACGTGTCAGTTGGGATATGTAGTAGTCTTTAAAAAATATAAAGGTTTTTCACGTATCACTGTGATAGGCCCAACAACTGTGTCAGGATATATAGTAGGCTATTTTTAAAAAATGTAAATGTTTTTCACGCATCACCTTGTTAGGCCTAACAACCGTGACAGTTGGTTATGCTGTATTCTTTTAAAAAATTGGTTACTTATCACCCAAAACCCGTGTTAGACGTATTTTTATTGTTTTACCGATTTACAACACGTTACTGATTTTCGCCGGGTAGCAATTTTGAGGTTATGTTGGTCACTTTTATTTTCGATTTTATCGTACTTCTCGTGCATTCGTATTTTGTATTCTTGCTTTTGGGCACATAATAAAGCATTTTAGTAACAAAAATATCGAAAAATAAGGATATGCTTCACTGCATGTTTACCATAATGTAATTACACAAATATATATACTATCTTACAATTGGCATTCTGTGTATTGATTTTTTTACATTTAATATTGAAAATTCAACACAAAGTAACAAATTAAAGTCTGTTTTGAAAAAAATTTCAACTAAAATATGAAAATGTTACATTAAAAACAATAATTTTGCAATAAATAAAACACAGATTAAGATTCTTAAAATAGGATTGAATCTATGTTTATCTGAGGTACCTAAATCACATGTCCAGTAAATAACTACAGTTAACAGATGTTACAAAACTAAAAACTGATAATTATTTTGGGCTGGGTAAGTAGTATAATGACGTTTTGTAAAACGGGAATAGGCCTATATGTATCTCTGATACTTAAACCATATTCAATTGGTCTAGTGGTTAAAGCGTGATTGAATAACAAACAAACAAACAAACAAACAAATAAACAAACAAACAAACAAACACACAAACTTTCAGAAATATAATATGAATTAGATAGATAGTATTTCATATTAGGAGTGTATAATTGCTTGCAGTATTTTTATATTTACAAAATTTGCTGCCTGCCTTATTGAAGCACATGTCCATGTATAATCACACTTCTAACTAGAGACTGTTTTTGTTATTACAACCGTTAAGTTCATGAGCAAAGCATAAAGGAAACAAAAGCATTAGCTGAACAAGACTTTAATGTATGCAGAAGAGCACATTGGCTATGTTTGATAGTTGCAAAGAATGCTGTAAGTAGAAAAACAATCACAAAAATGTGATAACGAATTGATTCTGGTTCTTAGGGATGTACTTATGTCTGAGGCATTTTCACATGTAAAGACTGAGACATATGTTCCAAAAGTCAAGCAAGATTTAGCCATTTTGTAGAAGAGTATTTAGGCAAAATGTCTATGACTGTAGTCATGTGATCAATTTACTTTTTGATATTGATAATACAGTCAAAATGAATGTCCTCCTTTTTTATTAAGAGATTATGGAATATTAATTGTGTCATTATAAATTATTCATAAAGTTTAAAGTCCCCATTCATCACTTGAAACAACTGTAAAAAATTCCCCTGACAGGTTTTGACTTATAAGAATTGACTACCTACATTCTTTTCCTTTTACAATCTTCTCGGGTCATTTCTCATTTTTTCCTTTATTCTGAGTACTACTAGTCTCAACTTACAGAGGTCTTTAAAGTTAAAAAAATTGGTCTTTCAAAGCTAGTCAAAAATTGTTACAAGTTTATGCTCTTGGTGTGACATTTTTGGAATTGTTTCAGTGGGCTGGTTTATCCTTTTGTTTGTTGGAGAAGAGAAAAGTGCATCGCTAATGATGTGTGATGCAAACACTTGCAACCGGTTAAAAAGGAACAGTACACAATGATTTAAATGTTAGGACCTTGAAAACAAATCTTACATCACTATTTAAATAAATATTAACTCTATAAGAATTATTTTTTTAAGCATTACATTAAGACACCAACTTTGAATTGAACATGTATTTTTTTAAAAAAGAATAAAAAATAATAAATTCTATAATACATTGTTTCATTTATTTTTGTATAATATATTCTATACATCCTATAAAAATATGTGCAAGTAAATTGGTTTGTAACAATTATTAACTGACTTATGGCCTGTCTGGTATAATAGAACTGTATTAAAAATTTTAACATTTATTCAATTTAAACTTCTTATGTTAAAATGAAATATTTTAATAGGCATTTATTCTACCTTCTTTTGAGAAATTGTATTATTTTCAAGAAAAATAGATCAAATTTATGTTATTTTATAAGATGTTGACTTTCAATTTAGACAACCCAGTTTACGATGTTTGCTGAATGTTTTATTTGATGTCCAGCATTGATTGTTAAGGTGAGCAATTGAATAAAACAGTGTAGAGTCAAACAAAACAAAGTACAAAAGCCAATGGACAAATGTTGTTGTACAGTTTAAGTTAAAAGAGTACTACAACTGTAAATTCGTAAATAGTTGAAATTTTTACGAACAGTATTATGGAAAACATTCAAATGCTTTAAATTTTAATTAAAGTAATTACAGTCAAATTGAAATAATAATGATTTATAATATGAATGATAATAATGATCTTAGATTTTGGATGTTATTAAGAAACACAATGTGTTCTAGTTACACATTTATTAAAACAAGTATTTCTCATTTTCTTACATTTCTTGGGTATTTCTCATTTTCTTACAAAAGTTGGGTTTTTAAAATATTGACTTTTTACTTTTTGGGTACTTTGATAATTGTCTCCTTTTTAGTAGTTACGAGCAACTCTTTCAGTACTTTGTTTATTTTTGTTTGATAACAAAAAAAGTTGAAAAAATGCTTTATTTCCACACATACCATGTTAGTTTAGTCTAGCATAAGACTTGATAACCTAACTAAACTAACATGGTATGCATTGAAATAAAATAATTTTTCACCTTTTTTGACACATCAGTCTGTGCTTATAACTGCCAAATAATGAACCCTAAGTTATGGTACCCTTACTTTTTAAAATTTCTTACAAAAAGCCTTTAAATTTTAATAGTTAATTGCAAGTTTTATATGTTAGTCTACATTATTTCTACATCATCTTAAAATTGGCTCAAACCTACAAAAAATATGAATTTTATTTTACCAATTTGTTTTTATTATCATTTGTAATCATTGCTGGATAACTTATTAAAACATTTAATTTATAAGATGTATGTAGTCACTTTAAGGTACAAAAATGTATTTATTTTTTTAATACAAAACTGTATTTAAAATACATATATAGTGAAATATTATGTAAAAATGTGCATTGAAATTGTTAAAACCTTCCCAAAGCACATCCCTTCTTGTTGGCTATTGCACTTAGAACTTATTAATTTAACTCTAAGGGTTGTTGAATAGTTTCTAATATTGTATCTCCATATAGCAGGCCTACTGTGCAATAAATATGTTTTGTTTTACAAACTTACTGCTTTTTTATTGTTTTATTACCTCTTTATACTAATAGTTTCAAACAGGGAGTTAGGTACACACCCTGATACAGATACAGAACAGGATTTAGTGGGTGCCAAACAAGTAATGCTAATTTTATAAACGTCTGCCTTTATATATATATACTCCACAATATATAACACCTAATAAGCAATAGAAGTTCAGGGCCAGTGTTAATTTGAAATGCTAAAGTACGCAGATTTTAATATTGATTATAATGGTGAAATCAAATAATCAATAATTTGATTTACTTTGTGGGCAGGCAGGTTTCATTACTTTGGCACTGAGCAGCTTTGTTGGCCTGAGAAATACATTTGCTAGGTATTAATATCTGCCAGACCAATGATGAATTTCTTGAGTTAATGTAATCTATAGTATTGAACTAAAACTAACTGTAAGCTGTAAAGTTATGCAAAAGATTTTGTTAACTTCAAGATAAGCTTCAACTTTTTACCTTTTATAACAATAAAAAATAAACAAAACAAACAATAACCATATATACTTTAAGCAGTTACAATATTATTTATTGAGTTGAAATTGATGAAAGGCAAAGACGTTTACATTTAAATTTATTGTAATATAACATTCTCTTACCTCCATTACAATTATCACACTGGTAGAGTAAATATTTGTGCAAGAAAGTTAAAAATAAATTTATTTTAAGGTTAATTTTGCAATTATTGTTTAATTATATAAAATGAACTTTTAGGAATAATGTAGATATTTGTTGTTGTTACTTCGTTTTGTTACATTTGTAAGAGTAATACATGTATTTAAATATTTTATTTCATTGTTTGATTAATTTATAGGCCAACTGTGAAGTCATAAATTTGACTATTTTATCTATAACTTCCTGCTTTGTAATCAGTATTAATATTAATTATAATCTATATTTCTACAAGCTGTTTAGTTTATAATTTTGTGTATTGTAATTTATTAATTTTGAAGTGAGTTATTTTAATTAATTCATTTTTATATTACATTTCTACTTTTAAGCCTAATTAAACTGTCTTTTATTTCACATGCATTTGTGCATAAACAAACATTTTTTCAATAATGGGTTATTATATTGGTTAGCCTAAGTTAGTGTTACATCTTAATTTAAATGTGGTACAATGGCTTTTTATTAATCAGCTGTGTTTACCAGAAATCTAAACATGGTTTATTTTCACATCAATAGCCTAAACATAATAAATAAAATGTTCATGCTATACACTTTACCTATATAACAAAATCTCTCCTTAAGAAAACTTTTTATTTTTATTTTGAATTAGAAGTTATTTAATTACATCAGTGTGTATTTCTTTCATTTTGACATTTTCTTTCATAAAACAAAATTATCTGTTGTTTCTTGTGATTTATGAGTTTATTTGATAAACTATTATTAATCTTAAAAACAATCAAACAGCGTTTTTTCTCGCTTTTTTTGAGAATGAAACTTTATAAAATTGGACTTAAAAGAAACATTTTCAAAGATACAAAACAATTAAGTAACCTGTAATCTAAGAAACACGTATAAGCAGTCAGTTGTAAAACGAACTTTAACTGATGACTTATGGTGATCAGTAGTCACAAAGGATAGTTTATAATGGAGCTTTTGATAGAAAGCAGCTCTGTTAGAAGTGAAGAGGATAACAGGTAAAAAAGGTAAGTGTTTCTTACCAAATAAATTTCATTTTTTATTCAAATTCTCATTCCTTTATTCATTACAATTAATATTTATATTGGTTATAACGTATTACATATACTATATAATATTAACCACAAAAATATTTTAAACTTTTTAAACAGATACATTTTATTTTATATCTTAAAATGATGATAAAAGCTTTTATTTATCACAAAAACATTACTACAATTGTTTGTATTGTCTTGTCTTTTTCATACATTTACAATAAACACTAATAACTATGAACAATATTTACTTTTTTTATTTTGTTCAACATATTTTTTTTTAAATAAACAAATAACATTTTATAAGACAGTTTATAATGGCAGTGTACAAAATGTTAGTTTTGGTTATATATTTTGAAACTAGAAAGTAATTCATATTTTTGCTTCCACTATAGATACAATTTTCTTATGCTTTTCATTAGTATTATCTTTTGTTTTTAAATGTTAAAAAAAAATATTTTTTAACTAAAATAAATTTAAAAAATGAAAAATATAAGTTTAAATTAATTACCCCTAGTTTCTACAATGGCTTGTTTGTTTATAGCTAGGACAGCTCAAATGTAGAATAAAATGCCAGCTGTAGTATGACAGGCAACTATAAAGTTACTGTTGCCTTTTCCTGTAAATTAGTTCAGATCCATCATTCCTATTTTATTAAGTGGTACAAAGTAAAACCTTTCACAAAATTTCATTTATTAAATGCAATGTAGTGGTACACAACACAATATAAAGTAGTATTAAATGTACTGTATTAGAATATAAATATTATAGCCTACAACTAAATATATGTAGTGCAGTAATTAATTTTTTAAATTAAGATTGCCTTATTATCTTTATATGAATTAATATATAACCAAAAATGGATAAAATTACTTTGTACATATAAATGGTTAAAACTAACCCACAATATATTTCTGGAGATTGGTATATTTAATAGAGGCCTAGTGTAAAAAAATGTTATTACTATAAAATGACAATTTGTTATTACTGAATACAAACTTTTTTTTTAAATTGTAAAAAAACAAAATTTAAATAAATTTAAATTACTTATTTATTGTAATAGAATGTTTTATAAGGTCAAAGTATTACAAAATTAATTTTATCCAAAGAATGTATATTTTATACAATATTTTAAATTTTAATTACTTGAAAAATGTTCTGAACACAGGCACATTTGAATAGTGAAAATTGGGATGTTTGTTCTTATAAAATAATAAAATACGTTATTATTTCTCAAAAACTGCAGTCTTACTACACTAATTCTTTTTAACAATTTCTAAAAAATTCTACAACATAAAAAATTCTATATAAATTTTATTCTTATAGACATAAACATTATGTTTAAAATATATAGTTTTAACAATATAACTTATTAAATTT
Organism: Callitettix versicolor; assembly: GCA_022606455.1. Taxonomy (NCBI): domain Eukaryota; kingdom Metazoa; phylum Arthropoda; class Insecta; order Hemiptera; family Cercopidae; genus Callitettix; species Callitettix versicolor. Next base: position 77,940,397 of record CM040190.1, read on the forward strand.
CTATTACATGACTAACTTAAAAATAAAATACATATGAAACATGCACATGTATAAATAATTGGTTAAATAACGTTACAAAAATAAATAATATTATAACATTGGTAGGCCTTAATTTAATATGAAACTTAATCACAGATAGATTTAACATTTAATAAAAGTTACATTACTACACTATGAACTGGCTAGGGCATTTGTAAGTGTTGTTAATGAAAGTCCAATGCACTGTTCAGTTCCCATTGGAAGAATTAACTTTTCTCTTGGCGAAGCACAGTTCAAGCTCATTCCTACAGCAAACAAATTGTTATTGGCTGGTGATATTTTCCGGCGATTTTTTATTTGAGGTAAAACGCTTAGTGAACTGCAGCTATCTTTCCTTGAATGTGGAGAATCTTTCTTATCTAAACCTGATTTCCTAAACACACTGTCTCTCACTATAGGCAATCTTTCTAAAAATTCTTTCTTTTGAGGTTGAGCAAGTTTCCTTACAATCTCTTGCACAGTTCCATTTTCAGCTTTCCAATCTATTCCACGTCCTCTTCTATTTTTGTTGTTCAAATCTGCATCCTTGAGCACTTTTAATTTTGTTAACATTTCTTCACAATTCGCTCTGGTTTTGTCAATTCGTTGCTTCCAGTCATTTAGTAATTCATTATTTTGAGCTGATTCCAAGTTTTTTTTCCAATATTTCAAATTATCTGACTTGTATAATTTAGTTGGTTCTCCTTTAAGCAAACGCTGAACAGATCTTTCTTGTGTCCTGAATCGAATTATATGACCTCTTATGCTTTTATCAACAATTTTGTCATCTTTAAGCAATGCTGATTTAGATTTCTTAATATTTGCATCCTTTAACTCTGGCTTCAGTATAGGACAAACTGTTGGCTGAAGATCAATTGTTGTTTCTTCAATATTCACTTTTGTTATTTCTTCACAAACTTGAAAGTTTGGTTTTACTTCCATTGTTTGTTTTTCACTTTTACACAACACTTCACCGTTCTCTTCATTGGATGTTATTTCATCATCTGATGATGTATTGAGAAGCTTGAATCATCATCATCATCATCATCATCATCATCATCATCATCATCAACATCATCATCATTGTCATTATGAAAAGTGTCTGGTTTTGGTTCTTCTACAACTTCAGTTGTCTTTAATTGTGTAGCTAGATCTTCAATAAATCCTTTTACTCCTTTTACTGTATTTAAGTTAAATTGATTATTATAGTTGGGCAGTGGTCTTGTTTTTCTTTTTGTTTTTGGACTTTTTAGAATTTTCGTTCCTCGTACTGTGAGGTTCATTCCCATGTAAGGTTGTGGTGGTGAAATATGTTGTTTGTATACCAATTCAAACATTCCAGTGTCTGCATGTTTGTTATGTTTTCGGTCAATTACAACTGAAAGAAATATAAAACTTGTTGAAATTTTTAAAAGTAACACAGGCATTTATTATTATTTTATTAATACATTTATTTTAAAAAGTATTGATTTTTGCTGTATGTAAGGATAAGAAACCGCTTTTTAAATTGTTAACAGATCCATTATTGTGAACTAAACTTTTTTATTTAAAACATTAAGGAATCATTACCTTTGATAACATCTTCCAAACACTGAGCACACATCCTTGCAGTTACACTTGTCGTGGGAGACATGCATGGAGAAGAGTTAATCTCTATAAGCCATGGTACTAAGTCTTCTGTTAGCATAAAATCAGCTCCATATAATTCAAAACAGTTTTTTCTATGTTCCATGTGTTCCTGTGCTGCTAATAGAGTACCAGTGATGCTTTCCTTCATCCCAGGGTAGATCACTGTGTCCCACATTTCAGCTTGCCCCATTGCTCTGAAAACATTCATTTACATTGTATTAATTTGCAAAAATAATATTTGTAATTCATGAAAAAACTGTGTATTCTTTTTTTTGCATTGTATATTAAAAATAAAGTGTAGTGTTAAAATATTATGTTTTTAAAATTAAATGTTTAAATAGATAGATAATTGTATACGTTACAAGTTCTCATTAAATAAAGCCTCGTCACTCCTTATGTAATTGTTACTTAACCCAAGAAAGCTAACATGTCATAAGACTAATGACTTATCTGAGGCACTAGTATACAGTTTTTGACAAAAAACATGACATAACCTTTTCAAGAAACAGTTATAATAACACAAAATTTTGAATTTCGACAAACTAAAAGTAAGGTCATAATACACTGGGACCACTTTTTTTTAGTGTTTCATGCACATAACCTTTTTGCAGTTACTGCAGAAATATCAGGCCATTCTGTGTATTTTTTCTGGTCAAAAACCATACATTTTCCTTTCCTGGTTTTGTTGTATGACCACTGTAGCTGTTAATAGATCTTCTTGAAAAATGTCAACAACGATCTAGCATAGAGTGTGATTCAAATCTGGCAAATGAAAATGATAATGTAACCAACAGTTAAAATATAACTACTTGGCAAATGAGCATCATGATCATGCTAAAAAAATGCAGACAAACCATTGTTTTGTTTTAAGGTTACAGGACCTTCATATAATGCACCAGCAGTATGCGGTCACTGTTTATATGTTATAGGAAAATTATATAAACACATTTACACAAAATGTACCTCTGAAGTCCTTTGAAAGTTGACAAAACATAGTGGAATATTTTACAGAAAAGTCATGCAAGAAGGTAGTTAGCCATATAACTTCTTAACTCTCTATGGTTAAGTAAACAGGCTCAAAAACGTTACCTCGATGATAACAATACCTGAGATATGTTTGGAATGTATAACAGTCCCACATGTTCTCATCAGGTAAAGCCTGGTCTCTCCTTGCGTTCTTGTACTTGCATTGTACAGCATTGTTACTTAAGTGAACTGACTCGTGCATGTTGCTGAGAGAGAACAGTTGCGAACAGAAGCGCAGGTAGCTTTCTCTAAAACAAAATATCAGTGTGTAAATAAAACAAACTAACCTATTTCAATCTTTGTAATATTCCTTTGTTTTATTGCACTTACTTGTACATCCAAATTGTTAATGGGTATGCACTTGTCACCAAAAACCATTGGCGTATATCAAATTTTGTATTGTAAATCAAAAAGGTCTTTCTGAAAACAAAAAGCAGTATCTAAGTGCTAAATTTTTAATTTTTATTTTTTCACCTTCAAAATGATGTTCTGGTAAGATTAAAAAACTGCTCGGCTCTAGCAGCTTGTTCTGGCACACAACATTTTTCAGTTTCCTAGATAATCTTCTACCATAACAATATAAAACATCTCATATGGGTAATTATATTGTCAAACATTTAAACACTCTATACATCTTACACATGTAAAGGAATATTACACCCTTTGATACAATAAGTTACTAGCAAGCTTTTTCTACATTCTGTAGAAAAACTAATTATCAGTTGAATCCAGCGGAGGCAGCTTAAGTGAGCAGCTGATGGGATTAGCGATCCTACTGTATCTCTAGCTCATACTGCTCTCATTCATCTACACACACACACACACACACACACACACACACACACACACACACACACACACACACACACACACACACACACACACACACACACACACACACACACACACACAAACAAATAAACATACACACATACACATACACACACATTTACTACTTTATATAGCTTGACTAACTCTGAAGTGTAAAGTGATCCATGCTGATAGAGGGCAATCACATTGGTCTAATGGTGTATCAAACGGAGACCAAGCGAATTGTTTGTTTACTTAGCCTTACACATGCATATAGTGCTCTGTATGGGCGGACCTCATTTTCTTATCTACTTGTGGGTGTTCCCTTAAGTAAGAATATAAAATAGAATTTTTTTTTTGTGTTTAACGTCCAACTATTGTGCACACTTGGGCTAATGCAGATGATGGGATGATTTATAACATATGAAAATGCTAAGCCCTCGCCGGGAATCGAACCTGGGTCTTCGGGTGAAAGCCTAGTACGCTATCCACTAGGCCACAGAGGCAGCTTGTAAAATAGAATTAGTGGATTTTCACCACACAATAAAAAGGTTGGTCAAACATCCATAATAAGATGAAGAGAAAGAAAAATGTACAGGTAATTAGGAGAGCAAGTACTGCAATAAGGAATTAGGAAATCACCATTAGGAATGGAGGGGGAACTACCTCACCTTGGATCCTCTTCAAATCCTAGACATTGCAGAGAAATTCGGATTGGGGAAGGTGTTGTAACTGAGCATCTCAGGAATATAGAAAGAGGTGCAATAGGTGTACAAAGGTAGCAGTGCAATAGGAACTCTACAAACTCATTCATTCATTCATTATTCAAGTATCACTTGAATAGGTAAATATAATTTTGTCTCATCACTATGTATTATGGGCTACATGTTCACGCATTTATCTAACTGTATGTAGAAATTCAGCAGCCTTAAATCATCTTTCCTCACCGATCAGTTATATCAAAGGTTAGATTATAGTGGTTTCCGAAAGCCTGATCACCCACTATAATTTTTGAATTACCCAGTCCTATTCCATCTACAGTTTTTTTTCATTTAATCTAAAATTTTATATCCTTATAAATAAATTGTCCAAAAAAATAGTTTCCTGCATTCAGTTATTGTTCCAAACAATTAGTTTTCAATGCTACTAACAAAAAATTAGCCTGAACATTGGTTCATTAGATTTCACTCAAATGTTTGTCATATATGAAGATTTATAACAACTGAAATCAGTGTATAAAATTTGTAATAAAATTAATCCTGAACACTGAGTGATTGTTTTCATTTCCCTTGCTTTCTCTTATCTAAAATTTCTTTTATTTAAAATTTGGTGCAATGACTTGACTTATGTATCTTAATGATCAATGACTTAATGGTCAAATGACAAAATCAAAATCAAAAAATCTATACTTTAATTAGGCAGGCTATCACTCTTTCAGCTCAATCAGTTTAAGTATTTTTGCAAACAGCTTTAGTTAAAAATACACACTCTGATTTTAAAATAAGTTTCTATAGTCATTAACTTTACCATAACACAAAATTTAAAAATGTATTTATTATATTGTTAGACCATGTTTATATTCTAATTTCTTTTTTTTAATCTTTATCAAATACAGTTTTAAATAAAAAAATATTATCCTCAAACTGCAAATTGATTCTTCTTCATGCATTATGTTATTCAGTTTTCCACATATTATTTTCCTCTTATTTTTTCCACTAATATTCTCATTGAATTTTTTACACAGATACCCATTAATTATTTAACACTTGTATAGTATAATTATGGTTTCCTACATTATTTTGTGTATTTTATAATATTTTGTTTTAATCATCAAAACTTTAGTGAAAATTTAAATAATCACAACACTCAACTGTTGTAATGACATGATATAAGTAAATTTTGAACATTTTTTTTAATTTAACATTTTTTTGAAAAGCACCATAATCAGTGTTAAAAATTTTATTGAATGCTGATTATGACAGTGAAATTAGATTTTCACAAAAGTTAAGGTAAACAAAATTATAAAATTTTATTTTCTGAAAATTCGCTTCCATCATATCAGCAAGTTTATCATAAATTTTTTGTTATATGTTTTTGTTTGTTCGCTCAAACAAAATCAAGACCTTAATTTCAGAATTTTATTCAATATTGATTTTCGCACATTTCAAAGATATACCAATATATTTTTGGATAACATATCGTGGATCCTTCGAGTGTAGATTACCAACACGTGAAATTATATCTTCTAGTTTCCTCATCACTTGAATTCCACGACCTCGAGACTTGGCGCCAGGCTTTATAATCCATACATTACAAAGGCCATCTAGATGCAGTTGTGGCCAATGAGGACGCATCGATGCGATCGTCATTTTACTACACATGTAAAGTGCCTGAAAATGAAAAGTCATATTTATTGTATTGTTTCAGTGAAAGTATGGATGGTAGCAGTTGTTATATGTGACAGTCTACCTTTTTTTGGCAGTCAGTAGCTGTCATAAAGCTGGCATTCTCGTGAGCAAGTTGATAGTACCAAGTAAGGAACTGATCCCATTGGTGATCCCAAACATGCTCATTTTCTTTGGTATCAATATCTTCATGTTCTTGTACAGAAACATACTCAGAACATCTTCTTGCCGCAAATTCTACAGCAAGCAATGGTACCTGGCAAAAGTTCATTTATATCTTACATTTCTGACATCAAATATAAATATATTATTTAAATATGTTAAAAAAACTTAACAAACTAATACAGTATTTCCTAAAATTATAAGTACAGTAAAGTTTAATTTAACCATCATTTTCGGGACCGTTGGGATGTCAGATGACAGAATAGACAGATAACAAAAATAGGCCATTCATACTTTCAGTGATCAACTAAAAAAACGTAGTATTCTTTATTTGTAGCACAGAATGTTTCATTATTATTTTGGAAAATGTAGTAAGACTCTTAAATTTTCTATTTAACTGTAATTATACAATAATATTATAAAAAATTTTAAAAGATCTTTAATGCAGTAAATTATCTGTACTTATCTGTATTTCATATAACATATTGCTGTGCTCACATGACTGATATGTGATCGACTTGTACACTGAATGGTATTATCATAAAGAGTGTGAGAGTGTTTGTCTTTAGAAATGTTTATCAATAGAAAGATACAAAAATGACTTTTTTTTAATTCAATCCACAGGTGTGGATATTGAAGATTCATGCACTCTTTCAGAATTTGTTGACACTATTTGAAGTGTTTCTATCTCATTCCACTAAATGAAGATCATTTACTTTTGATTATCAATGTTTGCTTAGGGTAGCAATTAGTGTCAGCTGCTGTTGCCTAGGCTATAAATAAGTCATGTCCAGTTACAGTGTTTTGTTTTGTGTGGAAGGTTATTTTTAATACTTATTACAAATTATTTAATATGGAAGACAGAATATAACAGAAATAACATGACAGTTAATAGAAACTGACTGTTAAAAGTGTGACAGTTAATCAAGACTATTATATAACTGTAATATTAGATATTTAACTTCTTGATTCACAAAATTATTGTATTATTTCTTTATAATTTCAAAACATTAAAAAACTACAATGGCAATGAATTCAGTATATGAATTAAGGATCATTCTCATCACTTCACAATTAATTTGTAAAATATATTTCAGAAAAAAATTATTATTATTAAAGCATAATTTTTATTGTTCTAATTACTGTAACAGGGCCTACATAAATGATTTAAAATTATAAGTAGAATGTAATTTATTTTAAACTTACTTACATATATTTGTACTTTTAAAGTTTTTTGTATTTTTTACAATTGTTTTTTGTTATTGTTACAATTGTTTTTGGTAGTTGTTTTTAGTAGTTGTTAACAAGATATTGTTAATGCAGTAAATTTTATTAGCATTTAAATACTCGACTAATGTGCTACAAATTATGAGCATCAGAAGATATTTTTTCAACTTTCAAACTCTAAATTTGTGTTTACCGTACACTGTATACTGAACGTTGTATAGTTTTTGACAAATGGCATATCAGTTTTTCTAAAACGGACATTCCATACAATTTTTCCTCTTTCCAAGTATTTTACATGCTGTCTTAAACAGAGAAAACATAAAGTTTTGTATATTATCACAACTACTACAAATAAAGTAGGAATAATTTTTCCTTAAACGATAAAACCAAATTATTCAAAAATATATTTTTTTTAATATTTAGGATGAAGTTATTCAAAATGAAGTTTTCCTTATCCAGGAGCCACATTATTTTATTTTATTTAAGTGACCAGTCTCATAGTTCATTGAATGAATTTTAATCAAATCAAATATTATTTATCCTTGGGAAGAATATATGTCATACAGTTACAATTACAATTGTTTCAGGGTCTTACTTACATATGTGAAATTTATAGTAAGTTAAAAAAAGGCATTTATAAAAAAAAACTTGATGATATAGGTAGATACATGACCAAACTACATGATGACTTTTTTGTAAGCAGTTAGTTAAACATTAAATTAACGTTTGTTTACATTCATGTTACAGGTGGATTTTAAAGGTGTAGCCTAAGCCAACTAAAAAAAATCTTAATGTAGGTGATCTACATAATTTGGTAATAATTTATCAAATAAAATTGAAATTTTTTAATAATTAATTTTAAAATAATATAAGAAATATACAATCGATTACCACTTAAATAGCATTATAATGTAATATATTTTAACAAATGAAGCAATTTGATACTTTAAATGAAATCAATTCTAGCTTCATGAACTTACTTTTCCTTCATCAGAATAGATATCCTTATTGTCTGAATCAACAGCACTAATAACAATTTGCAGAGTGCTAAGACACGCAGTCAAGCGGAAATCATTAACAAATGCATTTAGATCTTCTTCAGTGGCAATGTTATAACACCTAGGGAACAGCGTATTAGAAATACCAGCTTCACAAAACCAGTGTGTCTGCTGTAAATAGTTGCACAGGCCTACCTGAAATAAAAGCATTATTGCAATATTACTGTATCATTAATTAATCCAAATGCTTTTAGAAAATTGTGGTGTGGATATTGTAAGCTTATTATAATCCTAGTAGATGATAGACTGCTGCAGTATTTGATGTATTCTGCTCATACATAAGCCTCAAAGTCTGTTTCCAACCCTAAACCAATCATCTCTTCTACTTCCTAACAGTCTTTCACTCTCTCAAACCAAGCGGAACAGAATATACTGAAGGCTGCATGGTTAAGACATACTTAAAGTATGCTGACTCAGACACCAGTTTTAATCTGGCCTTATACATGCATGTGGGGCTATGCATGACTGAATGTTTTATTTCCCTAGCTACTTGTAGGATTAATGGTTAAACTGACCTTGGGTGTGAACATAGCAAGGAGATGGGGAAAACTAGGGCTGTATACCCCATGGAACCCACAGCACACTCTGTAGACAAAAGGTACATCATAGGCCTGCTCACTCAACTTGCTAAGGGAAGAAATGAGACATTTAAAATGAAATTTGTAGGCCATCTACTGTAAAAGTGCAAACTGAGAAGAAAAAAGGCAGTAGCAACCCCAGTAGCACACATTGTTGGCCCAATGTTGGGATTTTGTCAGCAAAGTTGGGCAATGGTTAGTTAATACGCCAACAAATTATCTTCAATGGGTCAACGAGCTGTTTGTTGCTAGGCCAACTGTTACATTCATGAAAACCTCTGCTGTTGGCCCAACATTAATTCTTAGTTGGCAGAAAATATAAAAATATTTTTTTTAAAGAAATATCTCGTAAATTAAGTAGGGTATAATTATTCCAAAAGTTTAAAAATAGTGTCTTATTTGTTAGTATAATAGTATTTTGTAGATGTTGTAAAATTTACTGCTAAGTGTAAGCACACATGATGACTTACACAGAATTGCCAACAACAGAACAATTTTTTTTTAGCATAATTGTGAACAGAATATTATATCTTTAATTACTATACTAACAATAGTGTCACAATTATTAAAAATTTTAAAAAAATCTTATTTTATTTCTACTTAACTATAATCATTTACTATGGATGATTTTATGATGTACTTATTATTTGAAATATTGCCAGCACTGTGGAAAAGTGAAAGTTTGTCTGTTCTGGTTTACTTCTTTGTTGTCACTCACCAAGCATAGTTGCATGATCCTACATGTACAGTACAGTTATAGTTTTAATTTGGTGCTACAGTGCTTTTTTTGATTTGGCTTTTCACAATTGTCATTTAAATAAATTTTGTTTGTGTGAATTTTGTCTCTTTTTGTAAAATAACCTTGTTTCAGTAACGAAATATGCTATGTTGGTTACTCAACTAACTTTCAATAGTAGGCCTAACCTTACTAATTACCAATATGTTTAAAGTGTTATATTTTATTTAATTGATTAGTGAAGTTAATAATAATCATAAATTCTCTACATTCGCGAACATGTTTGAATACCTTTTCTTATCAAATTCAATATTTATTCTTACTCAAAATAATATGTACATTATAATATACAATTAAAAAGCTTAAGTAGGCTACATATTATATATTACTTCAAGTAAGAATATTCTACATTTGATAATAAAAGGTATTCAAATATGTTCGTGAATGTAGAGAAGTTATGATTACTATTAAGTTCACTAATCAATTGAATAGAAATATAATACTTTTAAACATGTTGGTAATTAGTAGGGATACCATTGAAAGTTAGTTGGGTAACTGTTGGGAGTAAGTTGGGCCAACAGTTTCTTTGTTGGTTTTTGGAGATGTTTAATTGTTGGCCCTATGTTGGGATTTGGTTCGTTATTAATTGGTAGGCATTTGTGCCAATTTTAACCATTGCCCAACCGTGTGTGAAAACAAAATACCAACAATGAGCCAACATAAAATGCTACTGGGGAAAGGAGCTTCTGTTTAAACATAAAAGTAGAAGACCTCCAGATGATCTTGAGTATTTTTGAAGTTCTTGCCAGGAAGAAATAGGGTGTTTGGCTTCCAGGACCCTGAAGACCTCTTGCTGAATGAGCTAGTCATTGGGTTGCTCAGACACATTAAGAGATCCAATCTACTAAGTAGTTCCTTATTAGGTACTAGGTAAGAGGTTTAATAAAAGGCACAATACAGACTTTGATCTGGGTGCCACCTTTAACATACAAATCTACAATCTAGGTTTATTAAATAAACTTAAGGAATAATAATAATAAAATTTTAAAAATCATTTCATTAAAGATTTCAATAAAATATTAGTTTTTAAATTGATTAAAAAATATGTTAAAAAATCAAGTTTAAAAAATTAAAATTATCACATTTTACCTTTGTTGTAAAGTACACTCTAGGGAATCTGCTCACTATTGTTAATTTGCTAATATATTTCCAATCTATGTAGTCACCCATTGCCCATATAAAGTTTACAGGTGTATCTCGAAGTAGCCGTGAAATAAGCTGAGCGTCTTGATCTTCATTAGAAGTTACAATACTGTCTGTAGAAAGTTCTGTAGGCAGTGCTGGAGCTAAATAAAAATATCAGTTATTTTCTGTTATTTCTTTTTTTCTTTCTATATTGGTTGTTACCAAACCCAGCATCTGTGAACTGTACACCTTAACTAAGGTTTTTAGTTGTAGCCGCAGTTACCTGCATTGATTTTCCTTTACAGCTAACACTGATCCCTCATCCTCATTAGTCTAACTGGCATAAAGTATGGACGTTAAACAAAAAATAAATAAATAAATAACAATAAAAAAATAAAAGCTATGATTTTATGAAAACTTAAATTACGTCAAGTATTTTTAATATAGCAAACATATTATGATGTTCACTTTTTATTAAAGCAGATCACACATAACAATATAATCCATCAAAATGTATGGATTTTTAATTTTGAAGTAATTTAGATATGGAAGCTACACTAATAACAAACCAGGAAGATAACAATTTCATTTTTTTCCTAATATTTTACTCTGTAGTATACAAATTTTATCTATTAAGTTTAACAAAATTGAAATAAATTCAAATGAAAAAATTCAAAACAAACTGAAATAAAGCAATCAATCTCTTCTTAAAACCAATTTCGAGAAATTACACCTTCTTTATTTTTTTCTATGGTTCTTTCAAATAATACCATAATGTTTTATTGGAAACATTGAAAACATCGTTTCTTTTATATTTTGTTATAATCCCCATTTGGGTAAATTTTAATCCAAATTATTAAAACTAATGAGAAAATGTGTATCTTTATAGCATAAACACCCTAATTTTAGATATTTGAATTAACAATAAATATAGAAAATTCATTGAGTTTAAAAAAAATTTATATCTTTATATAATATTTGAACAAAATCAGTTTAGTCGTCTGATATGTTGAAACATACATTTATTTGCTATGCCTATTTACATTTTTGTTTACTGTCTTTAATAATGTTTTGCAATCATTAGGAAAAGTAATACATACCTTCAACATCTTTGCTTGAATTTAAACGTGAATGGTTGCTAGAACCACCAGAACTGTGTTTATGATGTATCAGTACTTCATAGTTCTGAACCCAACCTCGAGCTTTTAGTGCATCTCTTATGGATGGAAACTTTCCAAGTATTGCAAATGTTTTTTTGTGCTAAAAATAAGAACCAGTGTTTTGTAGTGTACAAATGCACTTGTCATTGCACTACTAAACAAGAATGATACATGCAATGGAGGTTAATGACCCATTAAACTTAAAATACTTCATATCTTTATGTGCCTTTAAATTTAAATTTGCTACAGTATAAGCGTAGGAAGAGATGATCTGCCTGATAAAGTCAGGCTGCAATATAGTACCTTGACTACTGTTCCCAAAATTGCAGAATCTGGACTATTATGCTTCCTAGACTACCAAGCTGTATTGATCAAACGCATGTTTCTAATGAACATTATTAGAATCTGGCAAGAATATCAGGGTTAAGTTTCATGGTCAACATGACACAAATGTCTGTGCAGGGTAACCCACTGTTTACTTTAGTAAAACTTGAGATAACTAATTTCATGCCATTCACTCATATTTAAGAAAAAAATATGTATAATAATACAAATATATAGATTTTGTTAAAATTTATTACTTGAACCGGTATTACACCATCACATTTCTTTGCAAACATTTTTTATAAAAAGGAAAGATATTTACATTTTATAGACCTACCTGCTAAAGACCTGTTATATTTTATTAAAGAATAACATCATTAAAATGCTTGATAAAAGATTTAATTTCCCCATTAGTAACTTTTTTTGAAGATCTTTGACAAAGAAATGTAATACTGTATTGTAATACAAAGTTGATGTATGTGTATTTTTGCCCTTTACCAACAATTTCATTATTTAATGCATCACCAAGAGTTTCATAAATTTCTTCATTGATATATATTTTTTCGTTTCTTTGTATAAAGTGGTGAAAAAAAGTTCTTACTGCAAATAATTTAAAAAGGGGAAAATACACATAACTGAAAATAAGAAAACTACTTGATCAAACAGCATAACTTTGTAATCTAACTTATCAATCAATACGTTATTGCTCTAACTTTACTAAGGAAAAACTATATTCAAGAATATTTTAGTTTTGATATATGATATAAAATGCTTACTTCAACAGCTCGATCAACAAGTAGCTTCAGGCTTTTTAATTTATTTGAGGTAATGCTATTCCGAGATAGCCTACTCTCAGTGCTTCGTCTCCGTTTCCGATGTTTTTGAACAACTTGGTTTTCTGTTGGGTCTGGAGTTGTTGCAGTTGTAGATTCTTCAACTTCTACCGCCAGAACATCTGAAGACTTTGTAAATTCAAATAACTGAATATTACTTGAATCTTCTTCGTAATAATTTGAAGGAACTGTTTGCTCTTTTACTATTTCCAAAAAAGCTTCTGGTAATT
>CM040190.1:77956277-78023777 GCA_022606455.1 Callitettix versicolor
AAAAGCACAATACTTCCTGGCACCTCTACAGTCAGGAACTGGAACAACTTGTTTTTTTTTGGCTGAAGTCTCCTATGACCTTCTCTATTGTCTTTCTTAGGTCATGGTTTATATTTTTTTCATTGAGTCATATTTCTTATCAAAGTTTTGATAGCCGTTTGTGAAGATCTAGGCAAAATTCTTTCTTTGACAAGGGCTTAAATTTTATTCCATTTATTCTAAAAAGTTGTGCAGATAAATGACATAAAAGTTCACAAGCTAAATATAAGCCATATTATAAAACAAGAGTAATGGCCAGCGCTTGGTTTTTTTCGACCATCTGTCTATAATTTTTGTCTAACAAAATCATGTAAACCATACAAAAACGTTTCAAAAAGAATATTTATATATACCACTATTATAGAGAGTGATTACCTATAATACAGTACAGTAAATACAGTATAATACTACAATACAGTAATACAGATTACTCATACAGTTGTCATACAGTAAACAACAATTAGAAAAAAACAAATTCCAGTAAAAAACAAAAATTTCAAAATTAATATAATGCTATTATAGATAGTGTCATAAAATGAATGTAAAATAAAATATGTTCAGAAGGTAGCAACACGTCAACCAGAGATCTGACTTCTAAAAAAAAATTAACTACACAAAAACTAATCCAAAATACCCTTCTCACAATGATGACTGGTCAGCAACTAACTGCCTGAGGCACTTATAAGAGCTAAAGGAGTTAAAGTAGATTGGATTAATAAGACTTGAAATTATGTACTTCATACATGTCAATTTAACATACACTACCTTTCTAGGGTGAAATAAATTGTCTCTTATTAAAAAATATTAGTAAAAGTAAAAGTAAAATTGTTTTGAGTTTGTGTTTTCTCAGGTCAAAATAATAGTATTAATAATTAAACTTTTTTCTATAAAGTTTATAATTGCTCACTTTAATAAGAACTCATAATTCTAATGAGGAAATAAAATTGTTTAAATTTAATTTAAAAAATAATTGTTACCCATGATACCATTTATGTTATAATCGATTATTATTCGATGTCATCCTTGTTATTATACCGTACTCATAATCTTAATGGTAAATGGTATCACGAAATATTAGTTAGGGAATAACGGTTTATTATTAGATGTCGTCTTCTTTATTATTCCGTACTCATAATCTTAATCGCAGTCGGTATCATAAGACATTAGTTAGGTAATAACTGGTTTTATTCGATATCGTCCCGATTATAAAAATCAGTTATCATAATCGTGTACTTTATTACGAAATAGTCGGTGAATCTATATCAGATAAGGTAAAGAGTAGTGTAGAAGCTTAATCGATTATTAATCGAATACAATTTCTGTAATCGATAATTTCGACTAATCGCGTAATCGATTATGCATATTACTAGTAGACAGTAGGGATGGGAACTTCTGCTATTTTTAAAAAAATATCAACAAACTGTTTGTTGGATAAAAATAACTGTTTGGAAAAACAGTTTGAAAAAACAGGTTTAGAAAAATGAAACTCGAAGTTGTATTAGCAGCTAAAACATAAGCACGATTGTTTTCTAAGACTACTTTTTCATTCCTATTACCACCATGTCCTTAACTGTTTTTGGGTGTAAAACATTTAGAAAAAAATAATTAAATGAAGTAATAATTAAATTACATTCTCAAAACGTAATATATATGTATGCCATTTTATATTTACAAAATGCAATGAATTTCTAATAGAAGCATTATTTTTTTTACTTAAAAATTAAATAGCCTTTGCATATTTACTGAAATGCAAACAATTTAGAATATTTTTAGTTGATTAAAAAATATTGATGATTGATAATAAATATAAAAAATACGTTTAAATAAAATTAGGTTATGTATTTACAAATTAGGTTATGTATTAAAATTAGGTTATGTGAGATGTTACAGTCATATTTTTATTTGGGAGAAAGTAGGTTTTCATTTTTCAACATTGAAAAAAAAGTTTTACTTATTAACGTTAGTTAATAAGTAAAATATAGTAATAAGACATAGGCCAAATATGTTTAAATAAAATTGGCTCTATATAGTTACAAAATTATAGGTTATTAACATTAGGTTATTACAGGTTAATGATAGGTTATTAACCTAAAATAACCTAAAATTATTCAAGATATACACAAGAGTAGATATTGTGAATTTTAAAAAGTCCACACATCCAATAAATAATTAAAAACTATGCTCTTAATTCTAAAAACATTAAAAAAGTAAAAGAAAACTTTCAAAATTGTCCACTAAATATTTTTAAATTTCTAAACACAAAGTAAACTACGGAGAAAAACTAATATAAAACACAATTATGGCTGTTTTTACAGTTTAAAAAATGTTTGAACAACAAATTGTACATTTAAAACTTTCAAACAACTCGTTTGAAAAATAGAGATAAACTTTGACAACGCCCAAACAGTTCTTACTTCACTACGTTCCAACAAGAAATAGAGGGAAAAAGTATAGCAAATAGCAAGTTAAAAAAAAGGTGTTTGTACTGTTGTCAACATTTTAACAGGAAACTAGCAAGAAAAATGTTTTAGCGCTTGCGGCAACGTTCGAATAGAACGTAGGTGTTGAGGAAGTCCAAACTGTTGTTCCTTGTTTAACAAATAACGATCCAGTCCAATTCAAACTGTTAGTTTCCGTTTGGCAAAGCAGTTTGTTTTTCGTGTATAGAATAACAGTTAGTTTTAACAGTTTGGAGTTTTCTTACCCATCTCTAGTAGACAGCATGTGTTGATTCGTAACGTATTCATACAATAAATGAGGTAGTGAAAGTGAGGTTAATTAGATTTTCGGGAGTGTTATCAGAATTTCTTTCTTACTCTAAAATATGAGACACACATTAATCAAGGACATATTTAAATTGAATGATCTGAAACATTTATCTAAAGATGACAGTTCTTGTATTGAATTAAAAAAGAAATGTGCTCAACAGTTTCAACTTCCACCCGGTCAATTGAAAGATATTAAAAAATCATTGAAAGAATATTTACAATCAAAAATATCAACATACGACTCCCAGTAAGTTTTTTTTGTATTATAATAGGGTTAACGTAATTGTAGTAGTCTATAACAGAGTACAAATTAAGATTTAATTTGTGTTTATTGAACTGGCTTCAGATTATTTTGAAATTTAGTTTTTTTTTTTGTAGAAGTTAAAACTTTGAAAAAAGTAGTAAACAAAAATAACGCTGTGTATCCCACAATAGAGCTCTATTATACACAACAATAAGGTAGGCTATTTGTGTAAATAATATTATGCCACTTATTACCATGTAATTGTACTATAATTTTGTTCAATTATCTATCATATGAGTAAATGTAAATCTGCGAACATTTATTGGTAGCCTAAATTTGCACTTTCGGGTGATTTGTCAATTTTTGTAATTTTAAGTCAAAATGCTTTGTTAAATGCCAAAAGTAATAGTACAAAATATACAGAGTAAAAAATACAGGAAGTTTGAAAAAATGGAACAAAACTTACTCGCATTACCTCAAAGTTGCTACCACATGAACATGTTTTTGATAGCGAAAATGGTAGATTAAATGTGTCTTATTCATAATGAAAAGAATATAAAACTTTTTCACAAAAAAAACTTCAGAACTAACTTGACTCGGTTGTTAAGTGTTTACCTAACTTAACTCAATTTTTTGTATTTACCTAATTCAACTAGGTTGTTCACAAAAATAGGTAGTTCTGATGTATTTTTCATTGTGAAAACGATTAATAAATGTGTTGTATTAATAATGAAAAAGAATATACTTTTTTTGACTTTAAGAACCCAACTTGTTTTGGTTGTTGGTATTTAATTAGTTTTCTGTAAAAGCTACTAAACTTTGACCACAAAGTTTTCAACACAGATTTTACAAAGAATTAATCAGAACAAGAATAAGTTACAAATAATTAAATTTAATAGAATTACATAGAACAAAAATTTAAAAAAATAGCAAGATAATAACTGACTTATTATAATGTAAATATAATAATGTACATGAGCAGTATGCTGGTAGGTCATGCCGACGTAATAATCTTGCCTAGGAAATCTAACATGCTGTGTGCAAAGTAAACATCAATGGTGCCATAGTTTAGTTCTGTTAAAAATGGTTTAAAATCGTAACTTATAAGAAATTTAATCTTCGGCAGTGAATATTTCTTAATTTGATAATGAAGTATATAAAAGAAAATTGCAAAAATCGTTACTTAGTAAATCACTCGAACATGCAGAAACACCCTTGTTTTAGGTTATGATTTTATGCATTTTTAACGTAACTATTTTATGACGGTCATGTAAACATTTTACATTGCATGTAAATACTACGTTATACTGTGCCAAGTATCACTATAGTCTGCAATCTGTATGCTGGTGTGAAGTAGCCAAAAGCATATGATTCTAAAGGGACAATAACAAAATCAGTAATTGTCTGCATTAGCCCAAGTGTGCACAATAGTCGGACGTTAAACACAAAAAAAAAAAAAAACAAGATCAGTAAGTTTCATATAATTCTGCGTTAGGTTAGTTTAGGTTTCTTTTAGTCTTGCAATAATTTCTGATAAATGATACTTATTTGCAAAATGTATTTTGTATTTCATAAGTAAATGTATTTAATGAGCACCACTAATTTTTTTCTGCCAAAATGCTTTAAAATTTAATGCCTGTAAGTAATAACCCAAGTAAAAAAATAAAAAAATCACCATAAGATAAAAACATGTCACATCTCGTATGGACATAAACTTTCTGGAGATTTTTATATTGCAAGTGGGTATACAAGCATCAGTCACATTACAAAGAAAATTAATGAGCACAGTTTTGCTCGCATGATCTGTAACAAGTAGTCTAAGATGTAATGTGAGCACTATTTCATCTTATTATTTATGGTAAATTAAAGTAATAAAATTGAATATGTTAAATTACAAAGTATTAATAATTAAAATCCTTACCAAAATTAAGTAGTGAAAAACATGTTAGGTTATTGTTAGTCTAGCCTATAAGCACTGAGTTTCTAATTCTTTAATAATTTCTTTTTTTTAGATTAGATGGAATAATACTGAATTTCAAAAATGTTAAAGTTAAACCATTAGTATCTTTAAAAGAAGACATTAATGTGAATGTTAATTTTTTTTCTGATATTTACATATTTAAACCTGGAATGGACAAAGTACTTAAAGGTAGGTCTATTTGTTATATAAGAACAAATAAAATTATCAGTTTTTTGAAACTACACACACACACACACACACACACACACACACACACACACACACACACACACACACACTGCTTGATTGCCTGTTAAACATTTGTTTCGGCCTCTGTTTCTAGTTCATAATATTTGTTTTTTCTATAATAATTTCTGTTTAAATATATTTTGCAGTAGCGTATCATATTAAGCTTGAAGACGTTCAGAGTGCAGTAGCTCATTCAGTATGACAGTTAGCAGTTTGACCTGTAGCCTATACAGGTTCCAAGATAGTTACTGTTATTTTCATTTTACCGTTTATTTTGAACTCCAACCTTCATTAGTCTAACTGGCATAAGGTAAAGACATTAATAATCCACAAAAAAAAGGAAAAAAGAAATACAAAGTCTATTATAATATTTTCTATAGAAATTACAATTGAAACCTATGTTTAGAATTAATTGTCACATAATAACCTGCCACCATGATAGTGAACATATTCATTTTTAAGGTCTGTTGACAAGATGCTTAAAAGTTTTTATAAATGCATTATTACATGTTTGTTAAATGAAAATCTGTCTCACTGTCAAAATACATGTCTTTTTAAAAGTATCTACAGTTTCTAGTAATGTAGAACCTTGTAATTGAGTTCTTTGTTGTTGTTGGTTATTTTTTGGTAGTGTTTTTAATTAGTCCAATGTAAATGTCACAAAAACCTGAATTGATTAATTAGGGTAGTTCTGATCTTTTGATATATTGCACAGGTTGGTATATTGAATGCGATATTGGAACATCCTTAGGTGAGTGGAAGTTGGGAGTGGTCTCATCCTTCCACAGAGCTCTTGTGTATTTGTGATGAGGGGAGGGAGAGAGATGGAAGAATAAAGCATTTACCACAAATGTTGTTGTTGTTGTTTTCCAATGGCTTCTGCTGGCTCACGCCATCTTTGATCTTGCTTCCCAGTAGAGGCCATGGAGGTCTCTTCTTCTCTGCTTCTCTTCATCTAATTTTCTGCAGACCAGGAGATGGTCCTTGTTCATGATGGTGTCTGGGCATTCACACAATGTGAAGTTGTCATAGTTTAATATCTTAATTTTCTTCAGGTGTTCATTTAGACAGTCATGTCCAGTTGTCAGCTGAAAAACCGTGACAGATGTCCTCCTCTGGAGGTCCTTGACCTTCCCATACAAGTCGAGTACATTCTCATAAGGCTTGTTCTTTATATCTTCCTTGACTTTGTTTGTAAATTCAAGATAAGATGTTATCTCAATGTTATTATAAAAATCTTACCACAAATGTTATTATATCAAAATTTACTTGTAGGGATCACTTATTATCCAGAGCAACAAAAAAAAAAATGTATTTTTAACAGTTTAGAAAAAGTTCTGAAAATGCAAAATACTCTATCTCAGGAAATATGACAGCTGAAAAATTTCAGTCTGGTCTCAAATTGTAGATAATTTACTTCAGTTTAAAAAAGATGTTTATAAGTTCTTTTTGCCAACTAATAATTTACAAGCTTTCATGAAAAAATAGGGTTGTTCAAAAATGTAATGCATTTTTCAAGATTACATTTGGTCTGGTGGTAAGATTACATTTGGCCCATGGTGGTTTGGGGATTTTGTAAACTTGGATATTTCAGCAATATACTGACCTGTACAAAAATTGAAACTAATTAATATAACCATTTATGACAATTCCACTGGGCTAAATTCTGTATTGAAATAAATAGCATGTATTTACTTAACAAATGATTATGTCTTAGAAGGAAGTTAATTATAATAAAAGCACACATTCATTTATATTGAATACTAATGTTGGTACCTTGTATCGTCCAAATACGAGCAGTGGTGGAACAAAACAATTTATTGATCACCAGTTATATTAGAAAGTTTATCCCCTTCAACGAACTCTTCTTGATAATCCCTACAATTCTCCATACGAAGTTTCTAGTTCAAAGCAGTGCTTTAAGTCTGCTTCTGTTAGCGTATTGAGAACCTCTGTTTCTTTTGCTTTTACCACTTCCACAATGTGAAATCTTGTCCTGTTAAGCTCTGATTTGATCTTAGGAAATAAAAAAAGTCACAGGGGGCCAGGTCAGGCGAGTACGGTGGGTGGTCCAATACGATGATGCCATATTTTGCAAAGAACACCTACAAATCAAGTCTTCATCTTCTCACTCGTTTACAAAGGGCTGTCAGAACGTCGACATAATAATGTTGACTGACCATCTGACCTTTGGGGAGCTATTAAACATAGATGATTCCTCGCTTGTCAAAAAAAGAAAACATGGCCTTGAAATTTTATTCACTCATTTTTGCTTTTTTTGTTGTGTTGAGGTGGACCTATTCCAGTGCTTTGATTGACGCTTTCTTTCAGGATTCATCCATGATTCATCACAAGCAATCACTCTGTCTCACAAGTGTGGATCATTATCAGTGTTGTTTAAAAGGTCAACACAAATGTTAATTCTCGATTCCTTTTGCTCTGCATTGAGAAGGTTTGGCATCACTTCTGCATGTTCAGTGAGTCATGCACACTTTCTTCGTTAATTCCTGAGACACTCAGAAAATAATTTTTGCTCAATTAGGTTACCAATTAGCTGGTTATTGTCATCCTTTTTTGTTGTTGTTGAGGGTTGTCCAGGGCGCAGATCATCCCTCCTTAAACCTCGTAAACTACTTAAAAACTTGTGTGCATGTTAAAAATTCCATACACTTCCTTAAACGTGGCATGGGCTTCTGTAGCAGTTTAACGCAAACTTCATAAGAAACTTGAGCTTAACTAGTTGCTCCATCTGAACACAGCATTTTTTGAAGAGCCACAAGTGTAAGAACTTAAACAGGTGATTGATACATTGAGTGATGTATAACTGTGTCCATTGAGCTCAGGGTGGAGGTTATACATCCCACACATTCAGTGCCACAGCGCTCACGGTTTGATGGTAGCAACAGTTATTAAATTGCCATACCTCATATAGTTTGATTTATTAAACTAACAACAGTTATTTTTCCCTTTTGTGTAATTTAACTGTATTTATACTTTCCTTTTTTTGTTTAGCTCGCTTTATTTTATTAAGAGAAAAATTGCAATTCTTTAAAAAATTAGATTATTGAAATTTTTAGCAGTTTTCATGCTTTTTATCTCTTATAGGCTAGTCTGAATTTTTGTCTTGTAAAACTTTCTTAAAGAAGATTTTCTTGTTCTTATTTATATCATGAATGTTTCAGGTATAGTAAATAAAAAGAGTCAAGGACATATAGGATGTTTGGTTCACAAATTATTTAATGCAACAATTTCGTGCCCAAAAGACATAAATACTGAAGACTGGTCTTGTAACCATTTGAATGTTGGAGATGAGATTGTATTTAAAGTATCGGACCTCAGAATGGATGGGAAGTTGCCTTTTATTAAAGGCTGCATTATTCAAAAGTAAGATTCTTATTACATTTTTAATATTTACATACAATGTGGACTTGTTTATATATATATATATATATATATATATATATATATATATATATATATGTGTGTGTGTGTGTGTGTGTGTGTGTGTGTGTGTGTGTGTGTGTGTGTGTGTGTGTGTGTGTGTGTGTGTGTGTGTGTGTGTGTGTGTGTGTGTGTGTGTGTGTGTGTGTGTGTGTGTGTGTGTGTGTGTGTGTGTGTGTGTGTGTGTGTGTGTGTGTGTGTGTATATATTACTTATTGACTTCTAATGATGTAATAACTCTGAGACTGGAAGTTTAATGTTTTAAGCAAAACATCAAAAATGGATTGTTTTAAGAAGAAATAAATGTAACATACTTTATTGTTATTGTATAACATAAATACATACAATAACATGTATAACATACAGTACTTACTTTATTGTACTGTATTCATCCATTTATAGTTTTTAATTATACATTATAATATAAAACCTTTTTCATAATTTTGTTGCAGTCCAAGAATACTACCAAGAATTTCAGATACACGACTTTTTAGTTTTGAAAAAAAAATTAACTTATATTTATATTGTTTAAGTGACAATTGACTATCTGTTATTTATTTTCAGTGAAACTGAAATCAGGACTAAGGAATGTAGTGATACAAATGAAACAAATATATCCAACACACAAGATTTGACTCCGTCAAATTTAAATAATAGAGAAACTCCTTACAAAAAAATAACTAAACTTTTAAATCCAAATTTTAGTAGTTCAGATGAAGAAAGTTCAGTTGGAAAAAAAAGAACATTTATTACAGATCATTCTTCAACATCTTCAAAAAAAAGGAAACTACCTTTTAGAAGTACACATGTAAACCTTAGCGAAGATGCAGTTGACAGTCCAGTGTCAGAAAAAAGAAGAAAAATATTGCATTTATCAGATGATTCTTAAATAAAAAATGTATATAAATAAATGTTATTAACTTATTATCTTTGTGTTACTGTTTTATGTTATTACCTTCTTATTATAAATAAAATTAACTATCTTTTTTTACTCAAAATGGTTCAGATTAATGACAATTATATTTAAACTATACTTTGTTTACTTATCTTGGAATGATTGTAGATTTTCACAAATTTGAGTGCCTACGTCTATGTTCAATGCTAGCAGCTTTTTTTAGTCAAGGGAAATTCTATATAATATTATGCATTACAAAACAAGTGTGATATCTCAATCATAGATAAACTACTGCTTTACTTCACTAAAATTTTATAATATTAACTATTTGTTCAGCTGAGATTGCTAAGGCAATGTACAAATGGATGAACACAATGTCTTGGAAACTGTACTTGTCTTAACAATGAGTAAATCCCAAATTCAGTAAGTTGAGTTATGTCGATAGTTTTTTTTAATGTTAATATTTAGTTATATTTTTATTAAAACTACCAGTATTTTATCGCTTGGTGTTGATAGTTTTTTCATCAAAAGTAAGTAAATTAACTTGTTTTTTTACTTTTAAATATTATGTTGGTTACACTACATGTAACAATGTCTGAATTTTCAAATTGTAAAATATCACAGTTTCTTTAAGATCTGAAGGTTAAATATTAGGTGAATATTTACAGGCTGTCAATACTGACAACATCAGCGTATAACCAATATAATAATTAGTGTGTGAAGTTGGCTAGACCTAATTTTAATTTTTGCATAAACTGCAATGTAAAAAATTAATTGCTTTTACAGGTTGACTTTTTTACTTGTATTAAATATAGAAAGTTTTAAACCATTAGAGCCTAAGCCTATGCAAATTTAAAAATAAAACTATTTAGGAGTATTGCTATTACAATTTAATTCAACTCCCTTTTCATTCATATATTTTTTAATAATTTTGATTGTTTCAATATAATTGCATTAAGGTTTTTAATATTTTATTGAATTTCTATTGTTTTTGTGAGATTAGAAAGAGGAATTGGTTAGAACAAAACTCATTCATTGGTGCAGGTTGAAGTTTAGACCCAAGTACTACTTGTGATATTTCTGTATGAAGATTTGCTTGATAAGGCCATACTGTCTTTATAGCTAGTTTAGGGCAACTAAAGATGTCTTGAGATATTAAAATAATAATATGTTAAGATGTGATTAATTATTTGTTTTCACCTCCAGTTCTTTAAAATATAATTTTAAAAAAAGTTCCATTAATTAGTCTATCATACTTGTATAAATAATCCATCGTCTTGAACTATGAGGTGTTAGAGTATCATTTTGCTGGATATATATATATATATATATACGCTGGTCATTGTTGTATATTTGGGGATACTAGAGCGGATATTGCAGCGAAGGAAGCAACTTGGGGAGGTCATCAATACATACAAGTTGTAGAGAAAAGGTTGTGGTTACCCGCCTTCGCATTGGTCATTCCTTGCTAATACATGGATTTCTGATGGGAAGCGGGGACCCACCGGAATATTAGTTCTGTAGCGAAATCATCACAGTAAGAAGACATATATTGCTGTATTGTGATAGTGTACAAAATATGCGTGTTATGTGTGGTTTGATCAATTGTTTGCAGATGATGTTGGAGATTGATCGACAGACCTCGGCCATTGACCTGATCCTAGACTTCCTTCAACATTTGAATTTTTTTAATAAAATTTAATTTATATATTCCCTTTTATTTTAAGGTCCCTTTACACACCCTGAAACAGTTTGTTTATAGTTGGTATATATTATTTTTTCATTTTTGTTTTTTTTTGTTAGTTGGTTTAAGGTTTGTTTATATTTCTTTTATTTATCTTGTTATTATTGTAGGGCCAATTACAATTATGTGTGTATGATATTATTTTTAAGAGATATATATTGTTAACTAGTTTTAGGCATGTATTTATAACTGTTAATATATTTTATATTTATTTGTATTATATTTTTTTATATTTAAATTTTTTTAACTTTGTTTTTTTACATTTTAATTTAAATGTAAATTAAGGATAATGACCTTATTGGTTTTTCACCGGGAAAGAAATTATATAAACATTCTCTTTAAATGGGCAACATGAATTAGCCAAATAAAATTATTAGCTAAAGAAAAGTTAATTGTGCTCTAGATTTCATCTTTCTGGCTGAACTTTTAAAGAATTTTTAGCAAACAGAGAAATATATGTCTATAATGCAATTAATTTCATGATTACTTATAGAGTCTAAACTTGTATTAAGTTTGTAGTTGTACTGCACAGTATTTACACAAGTCTTATGAAATATATTATTGTCATTATAAATAATGAAATGCAAAACTTAATATGGATATTTTGGGTTGTTATTTAATGTGTTTGTGTGTGCTTTATTGTTCCCCCCAAGCAGGACCACAAAATTGCGTTGAAATCTCCAAAATTTGAATTTTTAGCTGTTTAAAAAAAGATTGATAATTTAAGTTAATTGCATTGTTTGAGTCAATGAACTTGGGTTTCCAATATAGAATCATAAAAAATGAATTAATGGCAGGTATAGTTTTCTAAGAAAAAAATAGATTAGTTAATAAATTTTGCAACAGAGTAGGCAAGAGAGTAGGTCTCTGTGTACACATGAGACCTCTAGAAACAAAACTCACATAATCCAAAACCTTGATTTTCAGTAGAGCCAAAAAATACGTATACTGTATTGTATACTTGTTACATTTACAAAAATACCATATTGTAATCTTGTACATACTTTTTGACAAGAAGTAGGATTTATAAGAAAGATTTTGAAGAATTTTAAATAAACTAATTTATAATAAAAAAATGAAGTTCAAGTGGGAGAACAATACATTGAGATAGTCAAAGAATTCAAATATCTTGGGATATGGATCAGCTGGAACGCCCTAGAGAAAAAAGCTATGGAATCTAGGAGAAATAAAGTTGAATTAGCCTTCCAACTTACCAAAGACACATACAACAAGAAGTCCCTCTTCTGGAATACAAAGATAAGGCATTATCATACAGTAATTAAACCAGAAGCCTTATATGCAGCTGAAACATTATCTCTCACAACCCAGGGACCACTTGAAAGGCTGGAGATCAAAGGAAGAAAGATATTACGAAAAATCTTAGGCTCCAAATTCCGTAACAACCAATTACTCCACATCAGTAATGAAACTCTTTACCAAAAAACTGAAACACTATCAGACACAATAAGAAAAAGAAGAATTGATTTTTATGGGCACATTCTCCAAATGGACAAAAATAGACTAACCAAAAAAATATTTGACTACTTTCGCAATAGAAGAGCCAAACCACTTTGGTTTAGAGAAACAGAGAAAGACATAACAGAACTACAAATCACCGACACTATGCTCATGTACAGAACAGCCAAAACAATAACCAAGGACAAGAAGCAACGGTTCCAAGGCAAAGTCAAATCCAAGCGAACGATCGAAATCTCTGACGAAGAAAGAAAAGCAAGATCACAACGAATGAAGAAGGCTACAAGGAATGAATCACTGGGCTACGAGGAAGTGATCACTGGGCACAGAACATTAAAAAGTGATTGATTTGGTGTACCCCAAAGTTGGGTGAAACAAATAAAGAGAGAAAAAAATGAAATCAAAATTTGGATTATGTTAGTTTTGATTCTTACGTTGAATACTCACACAGGTTTATTATGTGTGGTTTTGACTTTAACAGTTATTTTTGCTGATCATTTTTCCAAAAAGGTATGGTTTTCCAATATATAATCTAAATTATTGTTTATTTTTTAGAAAGGGTCAGGAGAAATTATTATTAAATATTGTAAACAATACAGAAAATGGAATAAAAACAATGTACAGATGAACTAAAACATTTTTATTGCAGAAACCTTCTAAATTTACTGCAGCCTAACCAATTTTAATTGAAGCAGGAAATGCCTTTTCACCCTTTGTTACAGGTGTCACTTGTTTTTCCATACTTTTACTAATAAGAATTTATTAAAACAAACTGCACTGTTAATCCTTCAAATAACAGAACACCACAGCAGAATAGTTCAACAGATAAAAAGCAGATCATGTGACTTTAAAGCTGTTCTACCATTGGATAATTGAAACTTGCTTCCAAAACTCAAGAAATATAAGATTTAAGCATATAAGATTTATGAGTTTTATGTTAGTAACTAGTAGTTTATGTTAGTTCTGAGCAACCGTCAAATATTTTTTAATAGGATTGAGCGAGTTTTATTAAAAAACATCATATTTGAATTCTGTGCAAAATTTCTTATAAGAATCTAAATTTTGAATTATGTGAATCTTGATTATAGAGGCCTCATATATACTGATTCTGTAATAAGTTATTCAACAACAGATATTGACTGTTTTTATTTATGACTACAAATCTCCCAAGATAGGTTTTGAATATTTTATTACTTTTATACTTATACTATCATGCTAATACCCCCCGCAAGAGCTGCACCTATTAAGAGGATTTAGATTTAGATTAAGGGATGCCTCGCAGTACCCGAGTTTAACACATACTTACACTAACAACACTACACTTACAACTTTAACACTTTACAATCACACTTACATTTAGGGAGGCGATAATAGCCTCATTGTGCTTTTCGCCTTAAAAAAAATCATGCTAATAATTGTTTTGGCTATTTATTTGGTTCTAATAGTTTGTTGGTTAATATATC
Organism: Callitettix versicolor; assembly: GCA_022606455.1. Lineage (NCBI taxonomy): Eukaryota > Metazoa > Arthropoda > Insecta > Hemiptera > Cercopidae > Callitettix > Callitettix versicolor. Next base: position 77,970,557 of record CM040190.1, read on the forward strand.
ACAACGAACTTTTACTGAGTTGTCACAGAAGTTTGGGTACTGTGCCACCAGATGAAATCTCTCTAAAAATTGTTAGGAATGAGATTTGCAACATGCTGTGGAAATAACTCTGTCTGTAGGCGTACATGAAGCAAATGGACAGTTTGTTTTACTGACATAACTGACCTAATTGCAGAGGTCAGTGCTCCCTTCCCATGATGATGAAATGCACACTGATCTTGACCTCTAATAGATTTTGAGTAGTTTTTTTAAAACCTCCCCTTTGGTGTTTTTTCAGACCCAAAGCAATAAAATGTAGGTTGATAAATGACTTCCATAAACATTTTGAGGGATTGCCTAAAGACCCTTTCCTAGGCCTTTTGAAACTGTATAATGAAGTGTGTACTCATCATGATCTCTTAATACATTATAGGGGTTTTCTAAAAACATTGCTCTTGGGTTTTTAGTCCTAGGACCATGAAATGTGCATTGATTTTTGTTAAACATTGCATATATATATATATAGTGATAATAGACTCAATGTGCTTTTCACCTTAAAATAACGCGTGTATGTGTGTGTATATATATATATATAGATTTGGTATTTTAAGGCGAAAAGCACATTGAGGCTATTATCGCCTCCATAAATGTAAGTGTGAGTGTAAAGTGTTAAAGTCGCAAGTGTTTGTAAGACTCGGGTACTGTGAGGAACATCTAAATCTTCTCAATAGGTGCAGGTAGTCTGCACTCCCTCAGGTGATATATATATATATATATATATATATATATATATATATATATATATATATATAGAGAGAGAGAGAGAGAGAGAGAGAGAGACCTTTGGGCAAGAAAAAAATTACTCCTTGGTAGTGGCTAGAGGTTGTGACTTATTTACTTTCAGTGTAATATATCATTTTAAATGTCTCGTAAAGGCAAGGAAAATGGTACAAATTATAATTTGCTATCATTTATCTAAAATAACAGCAAAATAAAGTGAGTCCAAAGTTCGGAAACCTACAAAAACTTTATACCAGATGAATTATTGTTTACCAGTTTATTATTGTTATTATTACATTTTTTCTTATTTGAAAAAATAATTTCTCTTTGGATTACAAAATTTGTTACCCAGCAACATATTAAACCGTTTCAAATTGGCAGTCATTCGAAATCTTGAAAAAAAATACCTTTTTTATTTTACAATCCAATAAAAAGTCTGATTTCACCATTCCAATCAGCGTTAAAGTCTGCATAAATTAGCATTTTAATTTTCAAAAAATGAATTTGAAAACTGTCTGCATTCACTTTTGTTTCTTAATGTATAATTTTCAAATTTAAAATGGAGATTTTGATGGTGATTATAATGGTGAAAACATATTTTCAGGTGTTTGTAAGATTAAAAAATAAAGTTACGAATTCGCTTCTATCACGTCAGTATGACAGCTGCTGCCGTGATTATTGTAACGTGAAGGAATGTTGTGGTAGGGTAAAGTAGGCCTACATTATATAGGACATATGTAATAACGAAAACGTTTTGTAATAGTTCAAAATGCGTTATGAAACTTTAAATAAATACTGTGTAGGCCTGTACTAAATCTATTTGACTTTGGGAACCCTTCTCAAAGTTATTTTCGTAGAGATATATTTGATTCAAACATACTTAGACAACTGGTTACAAAACAAAATCTATTCAACAGTTCAAAAATGTCGGTCCTTTTCAAATTTGAAAAACATAACTACTATGTTAAACTTTTCTGAAAATATGATTTCACCATCTTAATCCGCGTTAAAATCTGCATAAATTAGCTAATTAAATTCCGTTTAAAAAAAAGAAAATAATCTGACGGTGGTCAGGTTCATTTTCGTATTTTCAATGTAATTTGAAAATTTTAAATCCTAGTTAATAGTCTATATGATAATTATAATGGAGAATAGATTTTTTTAAAATGTAATATTAGAAAAAAATTCGGAATTGGCTTCCATCAAGTCAGTGAAGCAGCTGTGAACCAAGATTAATTTTCATTGTTATCTCAGGAAAAACATTTTCTATAGTACACTCTAGCTTTGCTTTCTGTAACTAAAATCCTTGTGCCCACGAGAAAATATCAATAAAAATCGGTAGCGGAGAAATGCATGCCGGTACTTAAAGAGGTATTTAAGGACCAACAGTATTTTCAAAGGTTTTAATAGCTGAATTTAAAATTTTCGTAAAAATAAAAGAAAATAATTTATTATTTTAAAATACTAAGGTACGATATCAATGTATTTTTTCAAAAGGAAAATCCAGTAGACAAACATTAGATTACCTGTAAGTATGCAGCACACACTGATTCACTCAACTGCACTGTACGCTGTGTTACCATCGTAACAATGCGGTGACGTCACATCTGACCTCCACCGCAATTAGGCCTAACTTTGACCTTAGCCGGTCTGAAACTTGACACTGAACTGATTGGAGCCGGAGGGTGACCGCATTGCTTGCACCGGGGTGCGTGCCTTTGCGTGCCTAGGTAGGTTCCATTCCATTCGTACATCGATATGATGCAATTTTATTTTTGACAATTTCATTCACTCTGCATTACTTAGCAGTAGGTTACATATTTCGGGCTAAACATATTTAAAATTTAACGAGGATTTGTAAATACTGTATACTAAATAAAAAAAAAACACATAACCGCTGATTAATTTTGATACAAAAGCATACTCCACGTTCCCACGAATTGTTTTTGCCATTTTTGTGATAACGCAAAATTTTGAGTTAGAAAATTCTGATAATTTATAAGAATAAAATTGAAAAAAAAATTTTGAAGATATTCTTAACATAGTTATTAAAAAAAGTGATTACTTAAAAACGACAAGTTACTTTTATATGACTTATGTTATATATGTATTTGACAAGTTAGGCTACTTTTATGCATATTATGACATCTGCCATCATTTGTATGCAATGAAAACAAAACATTGTGTGTAATGGAGACAAAACTTTCTGTATAATGGAGACAAAATATTGTGATTAATGGAGACAAATCATTTTGTGTAATGGAGACAAAACATTATGGGTAATGGAGACAAAACATTGTGTGTAATGGAGACAAAACTTTCTGTGTAATGGCGACAAAATATTGTGTGTAATGGAGACAAATCATTTTGTGTAATGGAGACAAAGCGTTATGGGTAATGAAGACAAAACATTTTGTGTAATGAACACAAAACATTGTGTGTAATGGAGACAAAACTTTGTGTGTAATGGAGACAAAACTTTCTGTGTAATGGAGACAAAACATTGTGTGTAATGGAGACAAATCATTTTGTGTAATGGAGACAAAGCGTTATGGGTAATGAAGACAAAACTTTGTGTGTAATGGAGACAAATCATTTTGTATAATGGAGACAAAGCGTTATGGGTAATGAAGACAAAACATTTTGTGTAATGAACAGAAAACATTGTGTGTAATGGAGACAAAACTTTGTGTGTAATGGAGACAACTTTCTGTGTAATGGAGACAAAACATTGTGTGTAATGAACACAAAACATTGTGTGTAATGGAGACAAAACTTTGTGTGTAATGGAGACAAAACATTGTGTGTAATGGAGACAAAATATTGTGTATAATGGAGACAAAACATTATGTGTAATGGAAACAAAATATTGTGTGTATAATGGAGACAAAATATTGTGTGTATTAGAAACAAAACATTGTGTGTAATGGAAACAAAACATTGCTTGTAATGGAGACAAAACATTATGGGTAATGGAGACAAAATATTTTGTGTAATGGAGGCAAAACATTGTGTGTAATGGAGACAAAACATTGTGTGTAATAGAGACAAAATATTGTGTGTAATGGAGAAAAAACATTGTGTGTAATGGAGACAAAAAATTGTGTGTAATGGAGACAAAATATTGTGTATAATGGAGACAAAACATTATGTGTAATGGAAACAAAATATTGTGTGTAATGGAGACAAAAATATTGTGTGTATTAGAAACAAAACATTGTGTGTAATGGAAACAAAACATTGCTTGTAATGGAGACAAAACATTATGGGTAATGGAAACAAAATATTGTGTGTAATGGAGACAAAATATTGTGTGTATTAGAAACAAAACATTGTGTGTAATGGAAACAAAACATTGCTTGTAATGGAGACAAAACATTATGGGTAATGGAAACAAAACATTGTGTGTAATTTAAACAAAATATTGTGTGTAATGGAGACAAAACATTGTGTGTAATGGAGACAAAACATTGCTTGTAATGGAGACAAAACTTTATGAGTAATGGAGACAAAATATTGTGTGTAATGGAGACAAAACATTGTGTGTAATGGAGACAAAACATGTGTGTAATGGAGAAAAAACATTTTGTGTAATGGAGACAAAATATTGTGTTTAATGGAGTTAAAATATTGTGAGTAATTGAGACAAAATATTGTGTGTAATGGAGACAAATTATTGCGTGTAATGGAGACAAAACATTGTGTGTAATGGAGACGTTTCGATAGTATGGATCAGCTTTAATTCACATAAACTAAAACATAATAACTAGAACATAAGCCTAGATGCCTACGCTGTAACAACTGAGAACAAACACAGTCATTGCTGTCAAGAGGTGAAACATAAAACTTAACACTCGAGAATGAGCGTTAACCCATACACTCAAAATGTCATATACAGCTCTATGTACACAGAGAATGGCAAATATACAAACAATCAAGAATAATAATATGAATATTTCATTACTAAGTAAGAATTTAGAAAAGAAGTGAAATTCTTTTCTAACAACAAAGCGCCTGTTGGAGTTGTTTAAAAATTACGTAATCATGTCAAGGGGGGAGTATAACACAACAATTATATACTAACTTATCTCAATTTGGTTACCCACAGTATGTGATCTTATAAATTTTATTTTCATTACGCTTTTGTCAAGGTTTGGTACAAACAATCCGTGATGGCGCATATGTAGGCCTATGTATGTAATACCAGACAATTGCGTACATCTTTGTGCCAAATTTATTTATTTATTATTCAAATTTATTTGTATGCAATTTATTTATTGAACATAAATAAATATCTATATATATCTAATACATAAATACAGTATTAGAGAAGCGATGTTTTTAAAAACGTGTTTTGTTCTGATTTGTTCCTTGTTTTGAGAGTTGTAAAGTAAGCTGCAGATAGATATATTGTGTTGCAATAAAAGTTTAGATGTTGCGCAAAGTTAAACTGAGGCAGCAATTATGAAGTCGTTTGTAAATTAAATCGATTATCTGCACTAACTAAACATCGTGCTTTGTGTATCGTAGCGCTATCGATCTTAAAGGCCAGTGTGTATTAGGCAACATTGTGGTTACACGAAACCCTGCAACTGCCGAGCCCTCCGGTGGCAACATTTACCTCTGAAGAGTTCTGGAGAGCTTTTATCGGTTACTGTCGGCGATTAGATAGATATCATAAGGTATTTAAATTTGCCGTAAAATTGTTTCGATATGAGTTAGCTATTAAAGCCAACGGACGTACTAAACAATTTTATTACCTAATTTTTAATAGAAAATTTGTTGTAACAGCTGATGCTAAGACCTAGTACGCGCGCGCGCGTGTTTTAGTGTTCCAAATTTGAACCAATTTGACACTAACTTATCAAAAATATCAATTTCGGTAATAGTTTAAGACATTTTCGGTAATTGGTTCAATAAAATCTGTTCAACAGTTTCAAAATGGAGGACATTTCAAATCTTATCGTTCACTGAAATTCAAAAAACTAATTTTTTTGAAATATGATTTCACCGTAGTAATCAACATTAAAATCCGCATGAGTTTACCATTTAAAATTTTCATATTAATTTTTACAGAACGGATACAGCTTACAGCACTAACTGCCGTCTCGAACCTGCGACCTTGGGGTACCAACTAAAGGGATTTAACACGAAACGCTGGCAAGAATATTTCTAATCTTCGTTGCCTTTATGGTTTTTATTTGACTCCTTTTGCGGTGCCAACATTTAACATTAACGATTAATTTCGTTGGCCCAATAATGCTAATGGTTAGCGATTGACGGCAACAATGCCATGCCAAGCGGTCACTGACCCGCGCAAAGTATCGACAACCTTGCATCATTAACCATTGCACCCCACAGCACGGATAGTATGAATTACTCCAGCACTAGCTGGCAGTGGTCATGTTACAGCAGTGAACTTGAAGAGTTAATAGAAAGTGTAAAATAATTTACTCTTTTATTCTATAATATATAATAAGTTTTCCCAATTCAAAAAGTAGTGTCCTGTGTTTATATAGATTTCTCTATTTTTTGCAACAAAATGTGAACATTGCACAAGGCATACGCAAATAGAGTTAACACATCTTGTCAACGTCCTTCAGTCCGCTGAAATGTATCCACTATTCCTTTTGTGCCTTTCTTTTGCATCTTATAGACACCGAAACGAAGACAATGTAGATTTGTAGGCCTACCTACAATTGAGATACAATAGAACACGCATAATGTTCGTTCCACTGTCCTTCTATCGGAAGTAATACAGTGCAGTTTAATATTGTAATAATACATTTTAAATTATATTTTCTAGTGTATGATGACTAAATATCTGCGACATAAACATTTTTTGTTCAGAAACCGAAGTCTAAGAATACATTCAATAACTGTTGGATAGGCCCAGCTGCACGCGGGCACTAAGGCCACTATCACAAAATGTCCTTTGATCGAAACTTTTACTAATGATTGCGGCACGCAGCTGTCTCGCCTTACGACAGACACTTTAAACTTTAATAGTGCATTCAAAATGAATCATGACTGCTGTCAAACTTATTTTCTTCATTTCAATTGATTTAGGTAAAATGCTAATTTATGCAGATTTTAATACTGATTATAAAAGTGGGAAAAGACTTTCAGAAAAGTGTAAAATAAAAAAATTATGTTGTTTATAAAGATTTGGATTAGCTCGTGCGAATGTGTGTGTGCGCGCGCACACACACACACACACACACTGCTGTAGAATAATGGAATGATTTTAATGGAATTTGGCATATAAGACTGGTTTGGCAAACGGGATTTTTTTAATTTTTCAAAAAAGTTTTTGGATCTCTTTTTGGTTAAAAAAACAGTTAAAAATAGCATTTTCTCAAAATCGGTTTCAAGAATTCTGAACAAAGTTTGCTCAAAAGTTACTACTTTTGAAGGTGATAAGTAGTCAAACAAAACGTATGTTACAATATATCTCCCAAAACCCCGGTTCGATAAATGTAAAAAAAGTAAAAATTGGGCAAAGATTGGTTCGTCATTTTTTACAAATTTTGGTGATATATGAATGTTTACCATAAAAGGCAGTGTATCAAATTTGAAGAAAATGAAATTCTCGCGATCCGTGAAGTCCTCGAACACGGTATGTTCTCGTTTCCCGGCGCGGAGTAAAACGAAGAAAAACTAAAAAGTAAACCTTGACCGACGCCGTGTTTGCCCTGTTTTCTCACAACCGTAACTTTATTTCGTATAAAACTGGCTTAAGATTAAATAGGCCGATATACGGGTATTTTGTCTGGCTCTTCAAACATGTAAATTTCGCGGAAATAATTTGAATACGACAAAGTCCGTGTAATGTTTTTATTGCATTTATTTATTTATGTTTTAATAGAACACAATCTTCGTAAAACACGCCCCGCACGTACTAGCCTACTTATAACAGCTGACTGTAATTATAATACTGTTTTTATTTTGTTTATCGCTTAGTAAAACACGCCTTGCACGTACTAACCTACTTATAACAGCTGACTGTAATTATAATACTGTTTTTATTTTGTTTATCGCTTAGTAAACCACGCCTTGCACGTACTAACCTACTTATAACAGCTGACTGTAATTATAATACTGTTTTTATTTTGTTTATCGCCTAGTAAACCACGCCCCGTATGTACTAGCCTACTTATAACAGCTGACTGTAATTATAATACTGTTTTTATTTTCTTTATCGCCTAGTAAACCACGCCTTGCACGTACTAGCCTACTTATAACAGCTGACTGTAATTATAATACTGTTTTTATTTTCTTTATCGCCTAGTAAACCACGCCTTGCACGTACTAGTTACTTATAACAGCTGACTGTAATTATAATACTGTTTTTATTTTGTTTATCGCCTAGTAAACCACGCCCCGTACGTACTAGCCTATTTATAACAGCTGACTATAATTATAATACTGTTTTTATTTTCTTTATCGCCTAGTAAACCACGCCTTGTACGTACTAACCTACTTATAACAGCTGACTGTAATTATAATACTGTTTCTATTTTATTTATCGCCTAATAAACCACGCCCCGCACTTACTAGCCTACTTATAACAGCTGACTGTAATTATAATACTGTTTTTATTTTCTTTATCGCCTAGTAAACCACGCCTTGCAAGTACTAGCCTACTTATAACAGCTGACTGTAATTATAATACTGTTTTTATTTTGTTTATCGCCTATGCCTGTATTAATGTAATGAAATAAATATTTGTTTGCGTTAAGCAAACATAACCTCAACATGCTTCACTTACTTGTCGCAATAAGTAATGTTGTTGGAGATGAGCCTAAACAACACTCAGCCAGCCTACAATGACAACAACAGTTTGCAGTTTGACCTACTGTAGGTTACATTAAAGTGTAGGCTGCACACAAACACGCATTGGACTCGACCGAGATGCTCCGATATCGATTGTTCGATTGTAATGACTCCGCCAGCCACATGTGCAGACGCAACTTTGCAACAGTAAATAACAACAGTGCCTTGTTTCTTGTACTTGTACCGACATTAGAAATGTAAACTTTATCAGTTTTACACCTAAAATGCAGTACACATATCTACTTGTATTTTAAAGCTTTAATGTTTTACATATCGAAGATAAAATATTAACAAGACTGAATGAGCTGACTGCCGTGGCGTCTCTACAGTTTGTAGTGTAGGCTACGCTTTTAAAATGAAATTGATGCACTAACACAAAAATGCCTTATATCCATTATATAGGCGTGTTGGTGGATTGTTCAAAACAAGTTTTTGTTTAGGTCCGTATGAATACCGAATTATACAAAATATCTCAAAATCCTAAGAAAATATTTTTGTTTTGTTTTTATACCTAACATTTTCTCGAGATTTTTCGACCTAACATGTCGAAACGGAGGAGGCATGAAAACTTTAACTTTTAGTTAAGTTTAAGGTTAGTAGAACCTGGCGGCTCTACGTGATATTTATGTGTAAAAACTTATATTTTCAGAATAACTTTAAAATTAATTAAAAATTAATTTAAAATTAATTACATCCGAATTCGAGAAAAAATACCCAAAAGATTTTACGATTTAAGTACAGTTAAAGATTTGTTGTAGTCAGCCGCTTATAATCTTGTTGGGTTCGGGCCGTTGGTCACTTCGCTTACGGTACGAGATGCGTTACCCGGGCGTGTTACATAGGCAACTAATACAAAGGAAATTATGCCCACAACTTGGACCAAAATCGATTCCTTTGTCAAGTTGAAATTTGATCAGCATTACGTTTTAAACTTCAAAATTTTATTTAAAAATATGCAAATCCTGACCGCACTTGGGTTAATTTTTTTAGACATGGAATTTAGACATTCCATTCATAATTATAGTTAAATTCGTTTTCAAGGAAATTCAAAAGTTCGAAAACGCTTCATTTATGAAAATTTTAAAGCCAATATTACGATTGTGGAATCAAATGTACAAAACATATAATAATTTTTTTGTTTAGTTTTTCCCATTTTGAAACTCTTAAATAGATTTGAGTGCACAACAAACTAACGCTACTAAGCTACTACCAAATCGATTTTTGAACAAGTTTGAATAATGACACATAAAAAATCAGGTTCGGTTCTAATTTCATAATCCCGGGTCTGGGTATTACAACGATAGTAAATACCCCAGAATAAGTATAGTCAGGTATACATTTTTACAGATTATGTAGGCCTATATAATAACCCTATTTTGAAAAAACGACTGCTTTAAGTAGAATGCAACCGCAGAACAGATCCGTCTTGTGAAAGTATAACTTACATATTGAAGGCGTTCGTTTTGCTAGGCAACGCATTGTTTGGTTTCATTAATTGTTAACTTGTTTTAGTTGTCACGTATACAGTATAACTTTACGTCACTAGATTTGGTTCAACAACCAGTTTTGTCTCCGATCTTTGCAGCTTTAAATGTCCTATGGGAAAAGTGTGTTTATAGGAAAGCTGTAAGTGTAACCTCTGAACAGCTGCACGGAGTCCAGTCGAAGAACATTTCAATGCAAACGGAAAACACTTTCCACAAATTTCATTTGTTAATGTATTTGCATTCGAAAATGAGCCATTGGAATAGCCATCACGGTAATATCCAGGCCATGAGCTCTTAAATGAGCACTAAATCCGGATTCGTCTTTTAATGAGTCCGCTGAGGACAGAATATAAAATTGATGCAGTGGTGAGAGACAAAGGAAAGACAGTGAGACCTGGCTTGAAAAAAAAAGGAAAAAGAAGTATTAATTTTAATATATTTCTCATTGCTAGTGGAAAAACTATAAATAAAGTTTCCAGCTCATCTTAGTAATTCTTTGTATGAGGTATTTCTTGCAAACAGTATTCAAGCAACGTGTATCAGTTACCCCCGGTGTCTGTTGTAGGCCTAATTGGGTCAAGGTCAATTAATATACTTGAACTACTGCATTACCGTGCTGATGGCACAAAGTTCAAGGTTAATTAATTACACAAACCTGGCTCACGCGAAGGATGGTACAAGGCTTGTCAGGCCTCGCTTCACCCTTGAACAACGACTGCTTTTCATTCTTTGTATACAACGGAAATTTTGTCACAAAGGATCTCATGGGGTGTTTACTTTATTTGCAACCGAACTATACAGATTCCAAGTTATTATAATCTCGTCTTATTTTAAATCCTAAAAGTGGAAGTGCCTTTTTTAGTATTGCGGTTTGTTTCGAAATTCAGTTAAAAATAGAATTTATTTCTAAATCCTAAAAGGTTATGTGATTGAATTAAAGAATAACACATTGAATATGGAAAACAGCTAATATCTATATATTAAGTAAACCTATAGGTGCTGTGGACAATAGAAGAAAAACACGTATTCTATGTCAAGCCTTATTTTATTTTAATAGACATTTGCATTTTCTAGTGACTGAAGACAGCAACGGGTAGGCCTGCGTTTATTATAATGACTTACAAACAACAAAATAAATGTCATACATGATACAGAAAGCTTAGACATTCTTCTTTTTAGTGGTTAGAACACAATAAATAAATGTGTTAAAAAAACTGAACTGATAAAAGGACCGGATGTTTTAAAATAGTCTCACAGCTACTTGGATTTACAAAAGCTACTGCAACTATTTTATTAGAAGAGCCGGGTGGGTAATTGCACTAAATGTAGAATTAAAAGAGGGTCCCTGTCGGTAACAGTGAGTGCTTTGGTAGCAGAGTCCAAAACCGCTTGGATACGTTAAGTCAGATCTCCTGCACGGCGGTTGCTGGTCCTGGTCAAAAAACCGGTTATTATTAATTTTTTTAAATATATACACACACACACACACACACATTTTAACGACTTCTTAAAATGTGACCTCGAAGTAAAATCGGCTTTCATTTCTAGGCCCCGGGTCTGGGTCTTACAATGATTGCATAGAGATACGTTCGACGGACCGCTCGATAATCCACATAATTTACATAGTACGGGCAAAACTCGTTACGTCCTCGTGCTTAGTAGCAAAGGAAAGGAATAAAGCAGAATTGTGTTACTCATTACGTTTAAAATAAGAAATTAATCACGAAAAATAGTGAATGGCTCTGCCAAAATGGATGGGCTCCTCGTAAGTAGGTGAAACAAAAAAGCCCAGTGCTGCCAACACAAGTTTCGGTGTAACAGTGTGCCAGTGTGCGTACCAGGCCTGGCACGCTCCCGCGACCTGTTTAACTAACTGGGCTAAGCCTATATCGATCGTAAAGATAATGCTAAATATAGGCATACCTAAACGTACGCGTTTACTACAGGTGTTTCTTGACAATTCCCGTGGATCTGTGCTATGTGGTGTTCCAGTTCAGACATGTTCGTTGCAAGCACAATAGGTCCATTCATTTCAAAACTGCGGTCACTTAAAGTAATTGTAAATATTAAATTATACATTTATTTGGGACATCATAATCTGTTTTAAAAATGGCATTAACCATTTGGAATGTCAAACATTTAATTAAAAAAACTAATAACTACAATAATATAATTTAATAATAACAATCAGCTGTTTTTCTGACAGATAATAAATTCAAAAAAGTAAACAATATTTGTAAACACATTATAAAATAAGATAGTGAATCCTAATCACCGTAACAGTCATACTATTTTGTATTTTTTTAAAATCTAATTTTACCATTGTTATCAGCGCTAAAATCTGTATACCTTACAGTGAAATTTGAAAGTTAAAATTTTTGTGAATAGCTACCATTTTGGAACTATTCGAAGGATGATGCCTTTAGGCAAAATAAAAAAAACAGACAAAATTTGCGAAAACCAGGCATAACATAAATTATATATATATATATATATATATATATATATATATATATATAAATATATATATATATATATATATATATATATATATATAAATGTATATATATATAGGCATATATATATATATATATATATATATATATATATATATATATATATATATATATATATATATATATATATATATATATATATATATATATATATATCCTGCTGAAGAAGTGCAAACTAGCTGCACCTATTGATAGGGTTTAGACGCACCTCGCGGTACCCGAGTCTAACACACACTTACACTTACAACTTAAACACTTACACTTAGGGATTTGCTGTTCTTGTCCAGTTACGTCGGGGAGTGGCGAAACTGTTTGGTTTCCTTTGGCGAGGTCACGTATGTAGAACCTGATGTGTGCCTAGCACTGCCGAAGACCTCTTGACTGGACAAGTTCTGGAACCGAGCAGCCTATAGGCGTCTGGCAAGCACATAGGTGTTGAATTATACGTGTTAGAGCCTGTAATTGGGTCTATCAAAACACATGGTTACAATCTGTCAGTACCTATAGTTGACGGATAGCAGTAGTATTTGGGTTTGTGGAACCATAACTTTGTACCGGAACTCATTCCTAAGTATCGAGGAGTGCTGAAGACACGTAGGCTTAAAGATATTGGAGATCTCGCTTTACTTCGAGTCTCCTGGGCTACTTGTGATGCTGGGTGCACCCTGTACCATTTATTCGAGATATCAACTCTCGATGAAATCGCTCGGCAAATAAATTTATGGATAAACATACAACCAAAAATTCGTTAAAGAGGCCTCGTTCTGTTACGTCGAACAGGTTTGATGATACTTGTGGGACTACCGAAAATCACTGAGATAAGAAGATGTGTTCTGTACCTCTTCAGCTCCCATCTCCGCGATACCTAATCTTTAAAAATTCTGACGAAGGTGCAAACGTGTCGCCTTTCGTGATAAACAAAGCCATCCTGCGAACAGCAGGTCCCGTAGCTTCTATAAAGAAGTTACAAAACGGGACGCTGCTAGTACAGGTTAAATTACATCTTTTTATGAGAGTGTCAAGGTTTCTGCGGAATCCCACAGAACCTTGAATTCTGCAAAAGAAGTCGTTACTTGTAGAGATCTCCTCCACGTAGACCTCAGGAGATTAAGTCTGAGCTAGCTGCAGAGTCGGTTACGGATGTTTATCGCATTATGCAAACTGATAACGGCCAGAAAATTCCAACTTCTCTTGCTTTAACTTTTGGAAAGCCTAGTATCCTGGAGTACATATATGCCGAAGGCTTTCTGTTGGACCTTAAATTCCAAACTCAAAACGATGCTTCAAGACTCAGGGCTTTGGACACATAAGGTCTACATTCAAAAAGCCTAAATGTGGTTCCAATGGCTATGGTAGTGACAATTGCAAGGATCCCAATTGTGGTGGAGATCATCCATCTCGTGTCGTATACTGTCCCAAGTATAAGGACGAGAAAGCAATTCTATCATGACAAGGGATAAACTGTCACTTTCCGAATCTAAAAATATATTGAAGTTCTAGAATAATTGAGGATAAATCATTTGCTTCAGTCTCATCTGGCAGCAAGTCCTCATCTGCAAATCGCGATGAACTGACCGAATAAGCGACTCAACCATTGTCTTTGATTTCTACTGGTACCATTTCAAAAACATCTGAAATCTCCTTGCGTAACACGTCTAAAGAGAGCCATTATTTTGTCTCCAAAAATTAATCTTCGAAATCACTTGTGACTAAATCTTCAAAACCTATTCTTTCTGAAACAGTTCCATCTGTTTTGAACTAAATCACAAGTGCTAAAACCGTCAGCCAAGAACATATCTCCTGGACTTACTAATTTTCTAAAAAAATCAAACACATACCCACCAGAAGTTGGGCCTTCCTTCATCTCCTTGACTTTTTTAATTAAATTAAATATTTATGAATATTGTAGGGCCTTTTACAGTCATAAAATTAATTGCTTATTTCTTTTGCTTTTTGTGTTAATTAATTTTAAGTAAGTTTTATATTTCTTTAATTTATTATTGTTGGGCCCATTTACAGCCCTACAATAAATTGTGTATGTGATATTTAAGATAAATTATTGTTAATTAGTTCTAAGTAAATATTTATAATTATTATTTTGTGTGTGTTTATTTACTTATTTTAACCTTTGTTATGAATATTAATTACAATTTTAAAATAAGTTATTTCAAATTTGTGTAATGCTGATAACCTGTATGGTTTTTCAGTATATATATATATATATATATATATATATATATATATATATATATATATATATATAAACTGAACCAGTCGCTAAAATATATAAAAAAATGAACCAACTAATGCATTAAATAAAAAAATACATACAAAATAAAAAATTTTATTTTTATAAATATAAAAATGTTTAAAACTCCCCAAAATTAATAGAGATCAGGATCAGTATATATTCCATATTCCTGAAACTGGGTCATGACATGACATGATCGTATAACACATCATAATATATATCATATAATTTATCTAATTCATATTATATTTCTGAAAGTTTGTGTGTTTGTTTGTTTGTTATTCAATCACGTTTTAACCACTGGTCCAATTGAGATGAAATTTGGTACGAATATGGTTTAAGTATCTGAGATACACATAGGCCTATTCCCGTTTTAAAAAACGTCATTATACTACTTACCCAGCCCAAAATAACTATTAGTATTGAGTTTTGTAACATATGTTAACTGTAGTTAGGTTTAATTACTGTTTACTGGACATGATATTTAGGCACCAGAGATGACATAGATTTAATCCAATTTTACAAATATTAATCTGTGTTTTATTTATTGCAAAATTATTGCTTTTAATGTAACATTTTCAATTATTTTAGTTGAAATTTTTTCAAAACTGAATAATTTGTTACTTTATGTTGAATTTTCAATATTAAATTTTAAAAAATCCCTACGCAGAGTGCCAATTGTAATTTGTAATATTACAATTACTGTGTATTTGTAATTAATTACAAATATTACTGTGCCAATATTTGTGTAATTACATTATATGAAAAAAATGGTAAATATGCAGTGTAGCATATCCTAGATTTTTCGATATTGTTGTTACTAAAATGCTTTATTATGTGCCCAAAAGCAAGAATCTAAAATATGAAAGCACGAGAAGTACAATAAAAATCGAAAATAAAAGTGAAAAACTTAACCTCAAAATTGCTACCGGCGAAAATCGGTAACGTGTTGTAGATCGGTAAAACAAGAAAAATACGTCTAACACGGGTTTTGGGTGATAAGAAACCCATTTTTTAAAAGAACACTGCATAACCTAACTGACACGGTTTTTAGGCCTATCACGATGATGCGTGAAAAAACCTTTAGCTATATTTTTTTAAAGAATACTAGGCTACATATCCTGACACGGTTGTTAGGCCTAATACGGTGGTGCCTTTAGCTATATTTTTTTATAGAATACTAGGCTACATACCCTAACTGACACGGTTGTTAGGCCTAACACTGTGATGCGTGAAAAAACCTGTATATTTTTTTAAAGAATACTACATAACCTAACTGACACTGATGTTGGGCCTATCACGTGATGGGTGAAAAAAATTTTATATTTCTTTTAAAGAATACTCCATATGCTAACTAACATGGTTGTTAGGCTTAACACAGTGATCCATTAAAAAAACCTTTATTTATTTTTTAAAAGAGTACTCATAACCTAACTGACATGGTTGTTGTGCCTAATACGGTGATGCATGAAAAAACCTTTATATTTTTTTTAAAGAGTACTCCATAACTTAACTAACACGGTTGTTAGGTGTAACACAGTGATGCGTGAAAAAACCTTTATATTTTTTTAAAGAATATTGCATATCCTAACTGACACGGTTGTTAGGCCTAACACGGTGATACGTGAAAAACCTTTATATTTTTTTAAACAGTACTACATATCCTAACTGACACGATTGTTGGGTCTATCACGGTGATGTGTGAAAAAAAATTTTTTTTAAAGAGTACTCAAAACTTTAACTGACACGGTTGTTAGGCCTAACATGGTGATGCGTGAAAAAAATTTTATATTTTTTTTAAAGAATACTCCATAAGCTAACTAACATGGTTGTTAGGCCTAACACAGTGATCCATTAAACAAACCTTTATTTATTTTTTTAAAAAAGTACTCATAACCTAACTGACACGGTTGTTGGGCTTAATACAGTGATGCATGAAAAAAACCTTTATATTTTTTTAAAGAATACGCCATAACTAACACGGTTATTAGGCCTAACACGGTGATGCATGAAAAAACCTTTATATTTTTTTTTTAAAGAAAAGGGTACTACATATCCTGACAGGGTTGTTGGGCCTATAACAGTAATGCGTGAAAAAACCTTTATATTTTTTTAAAGAATAGCCTACTACATATCCTAACTGACACGGTTATTGGGCCTATCACGGTGATATGTGGAAAAAAACTTTATTTTTTTAAAGAGTACTCAAAACCTTCACTTACACGGTTGTTAGACCTAACATAGTGATGCGTGAAAAAAACAGTATTTTTTTTAAAGAATACTCCATAAGCTAATTAACATGGTTGTTAGGCCTAACACAGTGATGCATTAAAAAAACCTTTATTTATTTTTTTAAAAAGAGTACTCAAAACCTAACTGACACAGTTGTTGGGCTTAATATGGTGATGCAGGAAAAAATCTTAATTTTTTTAAAGAATACTCCATAACTTAACTACACGGTGATGCGTTAAAAAAATCTTTATTTTAAAAAAGAAATTCACCATAATCTAACTGACACGGTTGCTGGTCCTAACATGGTGATGCGTGATCTTTAATGTATATTATGATTGTGGGCAAAGCTGTGACGGGTAGCAACTAATCATATTATATTTCTGAAAGTTTATTTGTTTCTTATTCAATCACACTTTACCTACTGGACCAAATGAGATTAAATTTGGTGTGAATACGCTTTAGGTATCTGAGATAAATACAATACTATTGCAGTTTAATTGTATAATAGTGACTTTTTAATAATACTGTATTTTATTAAAATATGACAGGACCCTTTTTTAGCGTATCGAGTAGCAAAAATTTATGTCTTGGCCGAAAACCATAAATCGTATAATATTGTATATAGAATATATTAAAATGAAATGACCTATTCTGATTTTGAAAATCTACTCTAAATTTTATTGCCTACATTATAATTGCAGGCAAAGCCGCAACGGGTAACAGCTAGTTTTCTATAACATCAATCTACCAACAGACAATGAATGCCCATTAATTTATATAGATAAATAATAATTATCATCCATCATCAATATTTAGGCTAAAATAGTCCGTTTTGGAATGCAAAGTTGTTGAGAATTCGTTTTTTTAGTAAGGTATTCCCCAAGTAAATGAGTTTTCTGTATTTACTACCTGAATAGGGAGAGAGCTACTTGAATAAGATAATTTAAGGTTTTCCATGTTGAATACTTCAAAACTTCATGATACCCGTGTTAGAAGTTATTTGTTTGATGACATCTAATTTTTTTTATAGTATTTCTTTGAAAGAGATTCAAATTAATCTAGTAATCAATGACCTAACCGCTAAATAGCTGCTATTTTGTTTGAGAAAGGTTGATGTGTGTTGGCATATATTTACACCACTGTCTGCTAGTACTTTTTTCCTGCAAAATACTTTGTCTCTTAAAACTGTGATTGTTATTGTCTGGGTAATAAATTGAGTGGGAAATTGCAGCAGCAGATTGTGTTTGATTAAATTCTTTCTCAATATGGTTACCTGTTTGTTTTACTGAGAGTGCTTGAAGAATTAGCAGGTAACTGTACAGGAAGCGTCTCTATTACATTACATTACACTAGTAGCATGATGGTCACAAATAACCTATGTGCCTCACATACATTAGAACCCAATATGAAGAACTATATATGAAGGTTGTACTACAACCTGCAGAACAAATATGAAAAATGTACTACAAAATTATTCTGGTATGTTGTCTGTAGTATATTAGAAGCATGGCAATAGTTTTAAATAGCATTCTACGTAAATTTAAACAATGCCTACTTACTTTTTATAAACATTTTTCTTTCTTAAGGTATATTCTCCTTTTTAATACTGTAAACGGATGTATGCTAAATCAACTTAACTTGATAAAGTCAACACTTTGGATAATTCGAGACAGTTTAACAGATAAAATAAGCTGAGAATCTTCAACCTTATAAAAATGTTGACTAGAGTTTCTGATGATTGCACCGAGATCATTCAAAGTATCATATTTAATTTTTTATTAAGGTTTAAGAAAAACCGAAGCAACACGAGATTAGCACATTACTATGGTAAATACTTTTTTGCTGCCAAAAGTACACAAACTGCAACACTGAACCTTAAGTTAGCTGAGATAGTCAGCCAAAACTACACACACAGACCTGACAAAAAGGCGCATACTGCATTACCAGTGCCAACTATATTCATAAAAAAACATGTTGTACATGGATATTAATTAAAATATATTCTCTTTATTTTGAAAAATGTATTTTCACAGTATTTACAAAATATCAATTCATTTTATATTCATAATAATTGATACTAATTATAAATATTTTTATAATCATATAACTAAATATATTCATTCTATTTGGATTTGTATACAACACTGTTTAATAAGAAAAAACTATAAAATTTAACAAATTTACAATTTACAAAAGAAAATACTGACATCAAATATGAAAATATTGTAATCTTGACAAACAACATATATATGTCAAGATAAAAAATAATAGTAATCAATTTATTTAGTAATATTATAAAAAAAATACAAAATTAATTTCTAAAACATTAAATTGATTAATAATATTAATAAAAAAATGCTTTTTGAATATTCTCATTCAATACTAGTTTTTAGTAAATGCGTTAGGCAATGGTTATGATATAATGCCTTAATAAAACAAAGATTTAGCAAGTAGTCTTTATCAATGTCCCCAGTACAAAAACATCCACGAACTTGTGCACTTTGTGTTTACTTTATATGCTTTTTTTAATAGATAAAAACTGTCTTCAATTAAGTGCAAGGTTTTTGGTGAATTACTTTGAGAAAAATTAGTCATCTTTTCGTGATTTTCTTTTCCGAACTGGACTTCTCTCACCACTGCTGCTTTCATCTACAATCTCCTCTTCAGCCAGATCATCATCCTGAAACCAAATGCAACACATATGCTTATTTACCTCTCATATCTCGTCTCCTAAAGTTTCTGTAGTGAAGCACAAGTATACAGTTACTTATGCCAGTAATGTATTTCAATGAATTAATTCACAGTCATATACAGTAAAACTTTTTAACACGGTAAACCTTTAGGTATCACAACTGATGTTACAGGAGCAAAAAAATTACAAAGGTGAAACACATTGGAAACTGTGAAAGCCTTGATTCAAGCAGAGATGTGCATCGAGAAAATTAGCACATTTCTTATAGGCGTTTGAGGTATCTTTGTCCAATTGGACGTTAAAATTGTATAAAAATGCATTACAGTGAAGCCCTCTTTAACCAACCTAGGTTTATCCTAAACCTAGATTAATCGAAACGATATCAGAAATCAGAAAAAAAAATTGAGTATAGTAACTGGTTCAAACAGAAACTTAATGTTGTCACGTGAGTATCAATAACCCGATGTGTAACTTGTTTACTGTTCTTCGTTCTAGTCGCAGTTGCTATGGTTGATTTTCACTTACCGTTAACTCTTATCCCTCATCCTCATTAATCTAATTGGCATAAAGAATGGATGTTAAGCAAAAAAAGTCCTTAGCTTATTTTTTTTTTATCATGCCCCACTTTGTCACAACATCACGTCAAATATTAAATGGTTTTCTAAAAAATTACAGTGGGAGCGTCGATTACCTGAAGAGTTATCTAGACTGTCAATAAATTATTCAAACTTTCTAAAAGTATTTAAAAAAATTACATCACTATATTTTTTATTGTACTGTGTATATAATACTGAAAAATGTGTGTTTCTTACTTTCCAATTTAAAAATATTATTTTTGTTTAAAAATAGCTAGCTCGTATTTATACACAATAAAGCGATGTTTAAATCATTGTTTTCTATATGGAAATCAAACTTTGTTTGATTTATCCAAATTAGTTCTTCTATATTCCACAAAACACAAAGATACAGCCACCAAGAGTCCAATGTGCTTTACACAAGTCCGGTCACACACTTGTTTCTAACACATTTGCTTGAAGCAAAAATGGTCAAAAAGGTTTTGTCTCTACTGCAAACCATCATAACAATTTAGTATTTTCAATAAAATTTAAGACATATTTTAATGCTAATTACAATGGTTTGGCGGTCAAGTTTCCAAATATGACTTTAATATCTGCTCTGCAGCTTGCTTCCACGCTGCATTAGGATCACTGTAAAACAGACTTATAACTAGGCCTACATTATACACGGATACAGAATATGCATCTTATTGCATTAAACAGGTACTTTTAACTAGAATCAGCAATGTCAGCGGTAGTTTTCTTTGCAACCGTAATATAATAATACATTAATATCAGCCATATTCAAAACAACTTCAGAACATCTGTGCTTGACCTGAAACTCTAACAACTTACAACCAATTTTAAAACTGCATTTTTAATAACCTTACCTGCTTGCATAATTAGATTATTTTCCATTTTAGATACATTTATAATTAATTATCATTAATAAATAATAAGCCTACTAGATATTATAAATTGATTACCATTAAAAATTATTCTAGCTTTTGAAGGTAAATTAATTTTTTGCATTTGCCTACAAAAACTTAAACAGTACATTCATTCCCCTCCCCCCTACTTACATTCTTCCATCATGACACTGCCTTGTTGTGACGATAAGAATGAAATATAAAAACATTTATTCCACAAAGCAAATAATAAGCAGATTATTCACAAGCAATCATATCATTTTCCACTTATTTCAGGATCAAAAAATGTCACAATAGCAAACAGCAGCAGATCAAGTGGAGTCTGATCTCTGTAATTTGCAACACTCTGTGCACTTGGTATGATATACTTCACCTACTAAGCATGACTAAAAACACAGACAAGTGTTCACTGGAACACTCTCAGTGTTTGTGTTTATTTACACAGGATTTCTTATTCACAGTTTGGCATAGCTGGTACTCATCATGGCATGGCTGCAGGGTATTACTAATGCTATACATGAAACATACAATGTTCCTGAACAAATATTTCATAATTAAATACGTACCGTTTCGCCTCCGCTATCTGCTTTTTCTGATGTTGTCCTTGATGCAGGTATCGGAATGCTTTTAGGTGGGTAGAAGAAATCAATGATACAAACAACCACCTGCGAAAATTAAAATGACAAATTGGTTTAATTACAACTAGTCCAATTTTTTTTTTTTTTTAGGACATAGCGATCCATATGTATGAACAAAATGTAATCAAAATCTAGGTAATAACTTATTGAAGAAAATCTAATTTTAAAGTTTTCTATATAAAAATGGTGCTTAAAAATCAAAATTTTTGAAAAATGGTTTATGAGATTATCATCAATTTACACGTATATGTAAAATTTCATTCAATTGGTCAATTAATTTAGTTTCCAGTGATGTTCAAGATAAACATACCGACCAACACCCAAGGGTATTATATACTCTTAAAACTTCAAAATCAAATTTTTTTTATAATCAATGTACATAGTAAAAAAGTAAAAATGCTACAATTACTCATTGCCTAATATTGCAGATACTTAATAGAAAATATTTGCACTTACCAATCCTAACAATGCTCCCAGGAATATTGTAGCCACAGCAAAAATTAAATAGGAACCCCATGTTGGAAGCCCATATTCTTCCATCAACCTTGTGTGTACAGCCTGTAAATATTCATTCATCCTTAGAGGTTTGCTTACTCTCCTTAAAGACTATAAGCTTGTTTTAAATTAATTTTTAAACAAATGCAAAAACTAAAGAGTTACACTGTCGTTTAATTTCATTAATGAAATTTTGTGACAAGGTCATAGGCTATTTAAAGCATTATTCAAGGGAGGGTTACAGAGAAGTTCTCTGAGTCTGGTGATCTGTTCATTACATCTTTGTTAAGTTAAAGTATTAACCCTTTTAGAAAAATGTCAGGAAAAATTTGTTGTTGGTGCTGAAAAATACGCTGCCAAGGCCTTAAAGACTTTGAAAGTGTTTTGCAATACTAATTATATTTTGTCATAACTTTAACAATTATGGTTACAAATACTACAAATGAATAATTTGTATTTTAAAATGGGAGTAAGTTTTCTAGATGACGATGAAAAAAAGTATCAGAAAATTGCAAATATTAAAAGAAAGATACAAACAATATTAAAATAAAAATATTTTAATATTCATGTTAGTTCATTAAACATTTTAATTCAGTGTGATATTTGAATAGTAAAAAAAAAATGTTAATGTTTTTCAAAACGATTTACAAGTTTCTAGTGAAGTTCACCATTACTTTTTCTTAGAATTCTGTATTGAAGCCAAAATTATATTATAGGTTCCACACGAAGTTATTTATACAAATAAATTTCATTTACATTCAAAATATTAAACGGTTTTCAGTCTTCTGAACCATCCTGTACATTTTATAACGGTAATACATCATCACTAGCATATCGCCTAATATATGTCTCAGCTATGCACTTGTTTCAATTTAACAAATAACTTGCTTAAACTAAAATATTATATGTGTAACGTCTTTAAACGCTATAAACTTACTCTAAGTACTTGAGATAGTCTAAAAAAGTATGAAACAATTGACATTTGGATTGATGCAGGTGATTTCCAGCTAGGAACTGCTTCCAGTCTTTTCCATTTTCGTTCTTCAATGAAAGAAATAAACGCATCTTTATCTCTTGATCCTTTATACTGACGGAACTCCCCTTCTATTACGCTAAGTCAAAGTTAAAATTAAATTAATATAGCTATGTATTTTGTATTTAAAAGAACAAAGATTAAATGACTGTAGTACAGTACACTTATGACAATGTGATACATTCGGGACTCTTCCAGTGCCAGATTATCAGGCATGATATCTACTATGGTTGTTAAACGATATATTCTAGAGCGAAAGCAGCTCAAATTTTTTTCAACAAATGTTGTTTATGAGGAAAATAAGAATAAATATTTCACATTAAGTACAGGCCAAACATTCATTATTTTAGACTACTATTTTTTTATTGGAATAAAAATTATTCGTTGATTTTGAAAAAACTTTTCAAATATTATACCTAGTACTTTTCAAATACCTAATCTAGAATGTGTTCATATTATGTCTACCTATATCTGATAGCAATATCACTTGAAAATGACGTAAAGCAAAAACAAACATAGGAAACCATAAAAACAAGTAATCAGTACAGCAAACACCTAACAAACACTTCTATTCCAGTCTGTACTGTAAATGAGCCACGAGACAGATAGGATCCTCTTTGATGTTAGGCCTAAAGTGCGTTGAATTCTAGCTGTGGTAGCACAATGTAGGAGGATATTCCCTACATTTTCTTTTCACAGAATGCACATATTAATTTGTACAATATAACGACCATAGAAAAGTAGGTGTTCTAGACCATTGCAAACTACTGTATATAATCTTTTTTAACACTTACTGTTTAGTTTAAATAAATTCACTTACATGGAACATTTAACCTCTTCTAATTCCAGTATAATCTCACAGACCACAAATTTATTGTTTGCATTTAAGTGTAGAATAATTATAGAATCTATCAATGAAGTCTGACAGTCTTGAAATGATATTATGGTGGTTAAGTTTATAATACACGATGATAAAATTTTACTCGGGGACTCTAAAATGACTCACTGTGTAGATTATTTGGTATCCAAATATTTAAGACTTAGTTCTTTTATGCTATGTTTATCATTTAACAAGCACTCATCATAACTATATTTCATTCACATTATAACTATGTTCCTCACTCATCATAACCTATGTTTCATTCTCTATTTTAAGCAATATTTTTTGTGAATGTCTGCACAACTCTTGCAAAATCACCAGTTTACGAGGTGTGGCAGACTGCTGCTACAAACATTTTATTGATCCCATTACATTCTCTTTGCCAATCCCTACAACACTCCTAGCCGCCTCTGTTAGCTTGTTGCTTTCACCGCTTCCACACTACAATATTTTGTCCCCTTGAGCTGCGACTTTATTTGACCTTAGGAAATAAAAAAAGTCACAGGAGGCTAGGTTGGGCGAGTACAGTGATGCTATATTTCGCAAAGAGCGCCTTCACAAAATAAAGAATGGGCAGGCACATTGTTTTAGTGAAGCATCCAGAAATTGCTCTTACACAAATAAGTTCTTTGTCTTCTCACTAATTCACAAAGGGCTGTCAGAACCTTGACTTAGTAAGTTGATTGTTTTTTGGGAACCCACTGAACATAGATAATTCCACACTTATCAAAAAATGAAACACAATCATCATGACCTTGAATTATGATTTGCTCATTTTTGCTTTTTTGTCGTAGTATGGTGGAGAACTTCCGATGCATTGAATGGAGCTTTGTTTGTTGATCATTATTAATGTTGTATACAAGATCAGCACAAATGTTATTTTTGATTCCTTTTGCTTTGAAGCAAAGACTCTTGGCACCATTTTGCACAATATTTTATGCATGTTTATGCAATATTCATGCAAAATCTGATGGGACACTTTCTTTGTTAAATCCTGGAATTTCAACAAGAGCTCAGATACTCACATGATGATTTTTGTGGACAACTTATCAGTTTTTTGGATGTTATTTGTTTTTGATGTTGAAGGTCATTCAGGGTGCGGATCATCCCCAGTCGTTTCATGTCCCTCCTTAAAGCTCAAACACTCAAAAACTCCTCCTTAAAAACTTCTGTGCACAATAAATATTCACTTTATAAACTTCCTTCTAACACAGCATGAGCTTCTGTATCAGTTTTGACTGTTTCATCAGAAACTGGAGATTAACCCATCTGTACATGATGAGATGCTAGTACAAGGACTGGAACAGCAGATTGCTATAGTGAGATTAAGTGACATAAAACTGTGCCATCAAGCTCAGGGTCAAGGAAGCATCAACAAGCACAGACATGTGAAATTTATGGTTCAATATTCTGTACACAGTAAAAGCCAATGCTGCATCATTATTGTCCTGCAGGCCATTAAATATTCTCAGTACAGTTTGACAATGGCTTGGTGGATACTGTTAATCTACAATTTTCCATACATTTCAAAAAAGTGTTTCAGCCAGAAATATGTCCATAAAAGCTCACAACAAAAGAATTGATTATTAAAGGTACAGTTTAAATTATAGATTTAAAAACTGTCTCAATAATAAACACATCTACCTATTACATTAAGGAACTGTGTCGCCCTCCTTACCAAACTGCTGCCTTATTATTATTTTTTTAACAATTTAAATAACTGTACAATATAAAACAAGTTATTCATAAATAACACAATACAATAGGATAAATAAACACAAGTAAGACCCAAACAAACAAGGCTATAAATTAATAAATAAATAAAAAAAAACAATAGGCTATATAAAAGTAAAACAGTTACACACTTCAAAATTGAAGCATATAAAATCTTCTACATAATAATAAAAGCATTTAAAAGGTTTATAGGTATTTTGTAAAGATTTTTATTTTTTCTGGTCATAAATTATTTATAAACTTTGCATCTGCTTTAAATTTAGCCTGTATTGACTAGCATTATAATCAAGAGCTTGTATCTTGCAAACAAGGCCTATTAAATACTTATTTGATCATAGTAAGAAGATAAAAGTTACGCTTACTGAAAAATGGTAGGCAAAGCAGTGACAATGAATCTGCCACTCAGTCCTGGAGAGGAAGTGACATCAACCTGACCAACACTGATGCTGAGGTCTTTACTCCAACCCGAGAAATCTTCCCACAGTGGTTGTAAAGCTTTACATGCTGGACACCAAGGTGCATAACTGTGTAACAAATAATAAATATCTAAGTCATTTAAAATACATTCAAGGTTATCCTTAATAATCATTAAGTCCTATGTACAGCAAGATGTATTGATATTTATCATAGAAAAACACTTCTTTGACAATGAACATTATTAATTTTGTAAGTTTATTTATAGCAACAAGGAAAAATAATCACAGTACACTACTGTTCCACTTAAGTAATTGTAATGATGCCTGCTCACCACGCACGCACGCTCGCATGCGCACGCGCACACACACACACACACACACACACAAAGGTAGATACATGTTGATGGCTTCAAAGGCCAACTGGAGGGCCATTGCGGGATTTGCTGCAGTGGTCATGAAGAGGTTGAGGGCTGAGGATCGAGAAAGGAGAGCCAACGCCTTAGAAGAGTAGGCATTCAGCCAATCCACCTTCCCAGGAAGTAATGCCTGGTGGCGGGTCCATGGGGGGCTTTACAGAAGAGGAATGCTTTTAATGGTTTTTTAGTGGGTAACAATATATCTTAACTGGAGTTTGAACTAAATTTGAGTCCCACACTCTGGGGTAGTGCGTACCCTACCCCAGGTAGTCTATAAAAGATTTTTTCCACCTTTTTTTGGCATCCCCCCAAAAACATGTATCTACCTTTTTTGGGGGGAAAAGGATGTTGTTTGTTTTTGAACATGTTAGGTCTGTAGAATAAAGTAAATAAATATTACATGGTTAATATTTATTATTAGCCTACCATGTTACTATATTAAATTATTAATTACTGTATAGATTATAAATTTATACAAATAATTTTTGTCCACAAGTCTAGAACAGCATGACCAAGGCTTTTTTACTTGAGGATTTTATATATTGTTAAATTTTCCTGAAAGTTGTCTATTGTATTTCTGAGTAAGATGGTGACATTTCTTTGGCTCTCAAAAACTGATAAAACAACTTTTTGAAAAACATTAATTATAATAGTAGATTTCATGAAAGTTGCTTGGCATATATGAAATAATAGTTTTATTTCAAACAAAACAAACATTTAATTGCTCAACTGCACAAATAATACACATTTACATTTAAAACAAAATCATGTTTGGTTTTGTCCAGGTAGGCATATTTTTTAAAAGTCTGAAAACAATTAAATGTTGTTACTTATTTGTTCACAAATCCTATAGTTTAACTTCTAGACCGATAAGAATTAATTCTGACAATGAATTGCAGACTAAGATGACCGTCATAATTTAGGAATGACAATACACCTCAAAATGAAAATAGGTTGCAAACAAAAATGTTAAAACGAAAATAATGTATAACAAACGCATAGTAGCCTATGTAATAAAAGAGCTTAAATGTATGCACATGTAGTAGATACATACAACTAAAGGCCTACAGTAAGTGTAATCTGTTCACTAAGACTAAACACTACCATACTAGGACTACTTATTTATTACAGAACTTTATTTTTCACCCAACGAAAAAAAACAATTTAGTAAAAATTTGAATACTGTAATACCATTGCAAACAACCTATTGTGAACAAATATTTTAGTAAATTATCATATATATATATATTATTTCTCGAATCAACATCCCTTTTTCTCAGCACATGCTATTTGTACAGACATAAATGAGGTATCTTAAGAAAGATTGTTTAACCGGCTTCTGACACTATAAAACGATTCTGCGCAACAAATACAAACTTACTGTTTGTGGAAAATTTTAACATAAAAGACACAACTTTTAATTGTCATAGACGAAACGGCATCTTAAATGCGTATATGTGGCATTACACAATATTTCACAAGGC
This sequence comes from Callitettix versicolor, assembly GCA_022606455.1. Taxonomy (NCBI): domain Eukaryota; kingdom Metazoa; phylum Arthropoda; class Insecta; order Hemiptera; family Cercopidae; genus Callitettix; species Callitettix versicolor. The sequence goes on from CM040190.1 coordinate 77,998,912, forward strand.
ATTCAGACAATATTTTGTATATTTTATGAAGGTAACTTACTAATCACGAATAGACAATCCCATTAAAAATGACTCTTTTTTGCATAACTTGCTTAGAACAATTTCAATATTTACTTAAAAGGCTTATAGGTTTCATGGCCCTACTGACATTCCCCTATATCTGCCCATCGTACAAGCTGGGACAAGCATTTTGAATACCAAAAACATGTTTTGGACACTGTTTTTATATATATTTGTGATTTCTCCTTCCATCGTGCCTTTATCTATTGTTGATATGGACATCATAAAATAAAAAGTATAATAAAAATGTCAAAATACAGTTAGAGGTTATCAAGCATGCCTTTTCAATTGAATTGAACAGTTATATGTTAAAATTGTGTTTGCTGTCACTATAAACAAGTCGCTGGGACAAACACTTCAAAGGGCAGGATTGTGTTTACCAAATGCCGTCTTTACTCATGGACAGCTGTACGTAGGCTTTTCAAGGGTAACTAAATCAACTAATATGTTTGCATCCATTAAAGAAAATGAAATATTTGTTCAAAAAGCTGTGTTTACATAAAACTTTCATAGTGTGAAATTTTGCTCAGAACCCTTGGTTTTGGATTATTTCATTATCCATAAGCATACTTAGCCTACTGTAGGTTAAGAAAGACTAACGCTAGGAAAATATTGCTTCAGTTTTGTGTAATTAATTGATATCAAATATTTTCATATTAAAATATATTTTTGTTTGTTTTAATACCTATTTTATTTTACTTTACTAGTATTTATGTAATAGTGAGGCGATTATAAGATAAATGATTTTTAGATATTTTTCCTTTTATTAGCTAATTTATAATTCAGTAAAACTACTTTTGAACTCATGGCACTTTTGGTCAACTTTGTACAAAAACACTTTATCATTTCCCAATATTAATAACTGAACTTTTATTGATACTACTATAATACAGACATAGGCCATTGGGCTCTCAACAGAAAATTATACTTTCTTAAAGTATAATTTGTAATATTTCATTATTACACACTGGTAAGAAATGTGAAATGTTATTATGAGGCTGGTGTCACAAAATAATATAAAAGAACGAAAACAACAGGAACTTAAAAAAAATGAAAATAAAAGTGACAAACATAACCTCCAAATGTGCAGAAGTAACATGTTTTTCATCAAGAAAATGATTAATTAAATGCATGTTATTATTACTGAAAAAAATAGGCATATACATTTTTTTTTTAACCTTAAAAACCTAACTTGACTCGGCTATTGGTGAAAACATGATTGTTGGGTAAAGTAGGCCTAATTGGTGCCATAAACTGTCCAGATAATAAATGATTTATTATACATTCATAACGCGCATGAGCAGCATCTAGCTGCACTGCAATATAGTATGCTCCATGCAATGTAAAGAGCAACGACATCACAATACAGTTCAGTTAAAAAGGTCTTAAAGTCATGTTATTATAATTAATTAAATCTTCTGTGGGTGAAAATGTGTTACTATATAATAATAAAACTTCATAAAAAAAATCTGTTGAAATCACTACTTTAGTGTGAGGTCCAAACGTGCGGAAGTACCTATTATTCAATTGATATATTAATCCATAGAATATTAAATTTAAGATTTTATGCAATTTTAATGTAATTATTTTGTGATGTCACTGTCTACACTGTGTTGCATGGAGAGATCCCGTATGTCAACAGTAGCTGCTTTATATCTGTCGTAACAGCAACTAGCCTAAAAAGTTAATAACTTTCACAGAAGAGTACTGCTTAGGTTAATAAAATAAAAATTGTCTAACTTTTATTTGATATTCTAGTATTTTCCTCATTTTTATATTTCTATTATTACAAATGAGCATAAAATAGTGTTTTACTAGAAAAATACAAACAAATATTCTCAAGTCCAGCTAATGCATATTTACTCAAATTTCTAATCAAATTTAATGAGCTGATTGTGAAATGTGTGCATATGTTACCTAACCTCATACTGATTTGTTAATACTGTCCAGGATTAGTAGTGTAAAAGTAAAGATAGAAAAAAAAGCCATATGCCTGAATATCTCATTTCCAATATAGTTTTAGCAATAGCCTGTTGTAAAACAGACTGACTAATGATATGTTTTCATAATTTTTGCTCAAAGTACAAACTTTGTTCTTCTAAACTCATGGTAATTTTTTTTTGTTTTTCTTTTTTTTAAGAACTAATACTACATTGCAATGAATTTTTAAAGTTGCAATGTTAAAAATTCATTGCAACATTTTTTTCTACTGTTTTTCTAGTTATTATTACATTAACATACTTTTTATATAGCCTAAGCCCTACTGTAGACCTATTACACTAGCCTTTTTGTTTGCTGAGATTTTTCTGGAAACTGGAAAATATTTTAATCAGGTTAGATATTTGTTTGTAAACAAATCTTTTAGTCAAAACCTAGATATGATAAACAATAAATCATAGGACATTATGGCCCCGCAGGGGGATGCAGATTAGCTGCACCTATTGAGATGATTTAGATGGTCCTCACGGTACCCGAGTCTAACACACACTTACAACAATACACTTACGATTTAACACTTACATTTAAGGAGGGCGATTATAGCCTCAATGTGCTTTTTGCCTTAAAATAACAAAAAAAGGACAATATGACTGTTACAGTGGAATCTCAGGCCTAAACCATGAAATAAAGTAAGATCAATAACCTTGGTCCTTGGTTAGTTAAAGAAAAAGTAGGTCTACTCTACACATGATACCCACGGAAGATTAAATTTCTTTTAGAATTTGAATTTTTTTAAACAGAGTTATATATTGAGCTATATTGCTGTTTGCATTCCATGAAGCATGCTGGACATACTATGCACTTGTTTTTGTGATGAAAATCACATTACCTACTTTTGAGGTTATATGGATAACTTTTATTTTCCTTTTTTTTCAAACTTCCTGTAGTTTATGCACTTTTATAATTTGCATTATTACTTTTCTGCAGAAAATTCTGTTCTGATGGAAAAATTATACAAAAAAAGATGAAAACATTATACTGCATATTTACCGAGTGTGTAACAGAATTAATAGTATGTATAACAGTATAATAGTAGTATAGAATTAATAGTATTTATAATGTATAATAATAGTGTTAGTGATGTGTAAATTTAAAGTAGGATTATATTATTAAAATTGATTTTTTCAACAAAATTACTTCATAGAAAACAAAGTTTATTTGATATTACCATGTAAATATTTATTTTAAAAAATCTCTACCTACACCATTTTTTAGTGTTAAGACATCGTTTCTTTACCTTTGAACTGAGAAAAACGAGTATGCGACTTATGGGAAAACATAACGAATGTTAGGTTATCATTGGGTTGTTATTACTGTTCTAAATTCCCAAGGTATTTTAAGTAATAGGATGAATGACTCAACTTCTATAGATTTTATCAAACCATATTTGCTTCTTAGACTGAAGTACAATTAATTAAATTTATAAAACTACAATACTGCTTTGACATGAAATGTATCAGTAAAATTTAAATAAAAAAAGTTAATTCGAATCCATGCTCGGTCTTTGACACCTAATAAACCATAATTATTCAACTAGGCCTAGCCTACCAAGCAAATCCAGTAACGTGGAAATAATTGTTTTCCAATATGCCTACTTACAATTCTACCATCCATTCTCCCGTAAGCATTGAATCCCAATTATCTTCATCTAAAATAATTAAATTTGATTTTCCTTGTACTAAATATAAATAAAAACTACATAATATAAAAATCTTTATTAAACACCGCCACAAAACAGTAGCCATTTTGAAATTTACTGAGGATTGAATTTAAACTATTTAGAGTACAGTTATTTCAAAATTCATTAATCATCAATGCCGTAAAGAAATATTCTGAAATTAATTAAAATTAAAAAATATTTCTACCATTTATTGTGTATAGTTAAATTAAAAATCAACAAATTAGAGTTTTATGTGTTATAATAATAATAACAAACCTTACACGTTGTTATATTTCTTTTTTTAACCTTTCAATAGGAAAAATATTATATACATTTTAAATTGTAGGAGTTAAACAATTATTGAATTTCAAATAGAGTAATTTTTTTGTGTTATATAGTTTAATTTGAATCTATCCACATATTTTACTAATATTAATATAGTATTTAGTATCTGTGTTTTATGGTGGTGTTTGTAATAGGAAGGATTAAATTTAAATAGCAAGCGCAATCTATGAGCATTAGATCAAACTAAATCATCACGTAAACAAAGTACAGTTTCTACAAGTGCGTCATTGAATGCGATATACTGTTTAAAAACAATTGTGAAGAAAATAATATGTTAATTAATTAATAATAAAACCATTGAATTATTTATGCACTTAATAATTTATGGTGAAGAAATAATCATTTTATAATAGAAAATGCTACCAAATTTTATGCCACTAAATTTGCATTTTATATGTGTGTAGGTTAGGTCTATACTTATGTTTAGGTTCTTTGGAAAACCATGTTTATTAACAAAAATTAACTTTCACAAAATACAGCATCATACTATTTATTTCATCTGTATGAGTTATAATATAATTATCTGTAAAACAGTGTAAAAATAACCTACCAATAAAATTCATATCTGTTCATTGTAACAACTAACTTCACCATATTATTTGCTCTAAAGAATTTCTGTTTCCCTCTTAAACTTGGAAAACTGACTAAGGAATCGACAAATCGAAATTCACGTATGCCATCGGCACAGTATTTATTTAAGAAATATGAGTTTATTTTTTAAAAATTTATAAGTTGTAATAATATAATTAGTATATACTAATTTAATTATTATTTAGTATATATTATTAATATATAATATATTTTATTAATATATATTATTATTATTATGAATATTATATTATTATTAATATATATATATATTATATATTATTATATATATTTATATATTATTATTTATTATATAATAATTATTTTCCAACAGAAAAATAAAACACTACCTAAATCTTCACCATAATTTTTGTCATATACTATTATGTGTATATTATACATAACTTGAAAAAAGTTCAGAAATTAATATTTATATGTTTTGTAATTATTATGAAATATGTACAGTTATCTGGTAGAAAAAACTTTATACACTACTGTTTGAATTTATTTTATAAAACTGTAACATATATGTACTATATGGCCTATTGTAATATTACAATAGGCCCTATAGTACATATATGTTACAGTATTATAAAATAAATTCAAACATTAGTGTATAAAGTTTTTTCTACCAAATAACTGTACATATTTCATAATAATTACAAAACATAGAACTATTAAATTCTGAACTTTTTTCAAGTATGTATAATATACACATAATAGTATATGAAAAAAATTATGGTGAAAATTTAGGTAATGTTTTAATTTTTGTATTGGAAAAATTAATTATGAAATTTATGTGCATAGTGCATAGATAGAAATAACAACAAATATTTTTTCTTAAGATTTAACATTATATATATTGTATGATAGATACAAATGGAAGTTTAGATTTGTCTAGTCTTTGTTGTTATCTCTGAGTTGGATATGGTATAACAGATCTAGAAAGCCTTTACTTAGTAAAATTCCTTTTTACATTTTTCATAATTGATGTTGATATGAAGTGAATTCTGTGTGGTAGGAAAATTTTCCAATTATTAGGCGATTCCGTTTAAAAACTTTCGAAATTTTTGTTAAAATCTTATTATTTGGATACCTTGCGGTGTTAACTAGCAGAATTTTAAGATTTTACCATAATTTGAGTTCTTTTCGAGTGACAAAATGTGATCAACTATTACTATGGCCTTTTGTATTTAAGGTAGTTAATTGCAATTAATAAAAGCATATCTTAATAGTTCTAGTGTATAAACTGCAGTTATAATAGTAATATGCACTTTGCATACATGTTCATGCATTATGTTCAGTGTACTTACTGGTGAGAGGTTTGAATCACCATTTTTTTTTTTTACTGAACAATATAGGCTTTGTTGTAAATTGTTTCTTCTTTTTTAATTTAATCAAAATTATAATTCTTAAGGTGAAAAGCACAAGAAGGTTATTATCACTTATTATGTTAATTTAACAAAAATGCTAAATAAATTAGTTAATCTATAAAAATGTAATATGGAGTGAGTAAATTATTAACAGCCTAGGCTAAACTATATTTGGTTATTGTCTATTGTTGGATCAGTTAGATTTAGGCTATGCAGGGCAATTTTAGACCCACATTGTTTTACAAAATTTTTTTTATCTATTGATTTGATTCTATTGATTTTTTTCTCAGGTTAATTTTTTAATTAACAATGACAGTCATAAAAAACAACTGTCAGTGAGTAATAAAGTCATATTTAACTAAAAAAACTGGAACAAGGCTGATTGAATTCAGATGTTTGTAAAAACATATACATTCTTCATCAACAGTTTCAACAATACAGAGGAATTGTGAGAAACGTAACAGCGTATTTGAAAAAGTCATACACATTTGATTTATAATAGAGTTGTTAAACATTTTTTTAATGAAAACAAAACTTATTAATGTTTAAAAATTTAATTACTTTAAAATTTTACTTGTTGGCCTATAATCCAAAAACATCAATATTTTACAGTGTTGTGAAAAAGCTTTTTTTGGAAGATTTTATTTTAAATTGTAAAAATATGACTATGTACAAATTTATGTTTCCAGCTGGCAACTCAGAAGTAATAATCACTCTGTAAAACAAGCTTGAATCTTGTTTTAACCAAGTTCCAATGTAATTAAATTTTATCTCTGAAGATACTAACATATTATTTTATAATTTAAGTTTTATTTTCAACACTAGTACTTACCAACAGCTAGTATAAATTTGAGTTTCATTAAAATCAGAAAATGAATAATAAAAATGGAATATTTTTTTGTCTACAAATTTGGAACCAAAACCTACGTAAAAAACATTGTTTGTAAATCCAATTTTGGAATTTCTACAATTGTGTGAAAAGTATCAACACACCAAATTCCAGCTTTGCAACTTTAACAGTACAGTTTAGGAAGGAAAAAATTTAACATGACATTTTTTATGTCTAGTTCTTGTATGTGACAAGCACTCCAATAGATAGCCAGCAAATTACCATGAATTATCATGATGTGTGTTAGTGCAAATCTGAAAAAAAAAAATCCTGTAATTTGGACAGGTTTTGCAGCAAGTACTATTGTCTCATAAATAAAGTAAAATAAGGAATTAAACAATCAGAATTAAAATATTCCCATTCATTGTTTAATTCTACTAAATCTTTATCTGTTTTATGGTGTTGTGTTAGAGGTTCAAGTATTGGTAAGGTGCTAAATACCAAAGCCTATTTCTGTCCTGTTGGATGATTTGAATCCATATTTACCTTACTTCAATTACCTTTATGGCTCCCATTAGTATAAATGATCAACCTGTTAAGAATTTAATATCCAAAGTGTAACAATATTCTAAATTTGGATAGTGGTTTCAATTTCTCTCCAGTCCTGACCTCGGATGTTATCAGGGCTATTGGTAGAACGAGCAGTAATACTGTTGGTGCTGAAAATATTCCTACTAAATTTGTAAAGGGCACCATTGAAACAACTTTGCTAGTTATCACTAAACTGTGCAACTTATTAAAAAGTAGCACTTTGTATGGAAACGTACATTGTTTCATCCTCTCAACAATATCTCCAATCTGGTAACACCTGCTACCAGATTCCAGGCTGTAAGTATTCTTCCATGCCTCTAAATATTATGTTCACAATTGTCACAATATTTGGAGGAAAATAATACTCTTAGTCTTTTTCAGTATGATTTTAGGCCAGAAAAATGGCACTGCTACTGCACTTGTATGTGCATACGAATTGGTGATGGATTGAAGAGAAACTATGCTGTTAAAGTTACTTGATTTTTCTAAAACTTTTGGTTGTATCAATCATATATTTACATTGTTGTTTTAAACATTAGAACACACTGAGCTATCACAGTGATGCATAGCATAGATAAGATTTTGTAGATCAGATCTTATTTGTTGGAGCAGTGTGTTTGCATTGGTGAGGAAATGTCTGACTTCACATTGTAATGGACTTTGATGAGTGAGTTCCGTAAAGATTGGTCCTTTATTTTTTGCTATACAAATTAACAACATTTGATCTAAAGTAAAATTGTGTAAACTCAACATGTGTATGTTGATGATTTACAGATATATTTACAGTGGACATGTCAGGTTATGAATAGCATTTGTGCATGTGCTGAAGAGTATGGCTTGAGGTTGGATAAATTAAAACTATGACCTATTATTGTAGTTTACTCTATACCAGGGGTCTCCAAACTTTTCAGCATTCGGGTTGTACTGATTACTCCAGTAAGTTCCTAGGGTCAAACTGTTTTAATTTTCCTGCCATTATCTCTAATTTCTAGAGTAGTTGCCAAGTATGCACTCTGAGTGAACATATGTTTTCTAAATTTGCTACTTCAGTTACTATTGTGTATGTTTACGACTGTGATGCTTGACGACATTGGGTGAGAAAACATTCTCCAAAATGTAGTACACAAGGGAAGTTAACCGATGAACATCTTAAATCTCTTTTAATAGTTGTACAAGTAAATTTGTCCATAACTATAAACTATTGTCAGAGGAAAATCACAATTACATAAATGTCATTAGTATTACAAGTGGATTTGGAAGTTATGCTTGTCATTAAGCTTAAAAACCGCATTATTATCATTCTGTGTGTTTTTATCAAACTTATCACAGCAACAATAACAACTATAAGCCATTAGCTGTAGCGGGCCGCATTGATGACACCGGTGAGCCGGATTTGGCCTGAGGTAATTTACAGATATATTAATATTTGAAAGTCAAAAAAATCAACAATTCAGTAGATCATATGTCATGTTATTAATAAAATGTTTGTGCATGAGCAGAAGAGCATTGCTTGAGACTGAATAAATTAAAAACACAACCTATTATTGTAGCTTACTCTCTGCTAACATAATGGACTGCGACACTTCTGATGAAAATGGATAAATGCAGCTAGTACTGTTTTACTAGAGGAAGTGAAAAAATTTAAACCCTGCTATTTTTTAACTTAACAAGTTTGTAAATTTTAACTTTTATTTTAGGAGAGCAAAAGTGAAAATTACTGTCGTTTTAACAATCATCATTCAAGTCAACTACAAGTCATCATCCAAGTCGCCTACAACCAAGTCATCATCAACAACTCACTGATCAACAGACATCACAGCAGGCTTCAATCTCAGGTTTTTGTGTAGCAGTGGGGTGAGTACTAGTTAGTGCCCGATATGTCAGCTGACCTTGAGCTCCACATTACCTTTGCTCGCTTCCTTCTGTGCATGCTTTACAGAGGCTTCACAGGTTTGTTTATTTTCAGATCTAGAGAAGCCTACTGAATTTGTATGTCTATTTGTATGTTTTTTTTTGCCTGCTGGCCTCTGTTCCCTGTAACACAAAGGTATAATGGAAACTAACCTAATCGTAATGTATAGCCTAATGAAATGCAAGCTCAGTGTCGGTAATATTATTTTATAATTGGTTTAACCATTTCATCAATTTTATTATTTCATTATTCATCAGGCCTTTATTACTCGTTCAGATATCTTGTGGTCGGTTGCATTTTTCACAAAGCTTGTATTTTGTTACATTATACATTCAGTACCAGATTTTTTAATGTTTTTGGCACCAACTTTCATTTAATTTTTTTTTTTAATGAGAAACATTAAAAAAATATTAATTCAGATACAGTTTTGTTAATTACTTATTAAAATATCTGTTTCATTATTTTGAGTAATTAATGTATTGTTACTAAATTTATAAATGAGAACTATGAAATAAATTTGTAAATCATTATAATTTTTAATAATGAAAAAAATTATTTAAAATAATTTTCTAAAGTAATTATTGTTAGTTTTAAAAATATCTACAATTTTAATAACATTTATTATAAAATAATAATATTCTTTTTTATTGATTTTTTAATAAATAAAAAAAATATTTTCAAAAATTTAAATTATTTCTAATTCATTCATTCTAATTCTAATGAATTTTTCTTCAGTTCCACCCTTTAGGGCAAGGGCACGTTTTCATGTTTAGCAAACTTTTTGAACAAATTTATTGTAATATTTTTGTACCAACCAGATTATTTTTTTTCAAAATATAGTACAATCCCTTATATTTCACTCATTAAAGAAAATTAAACAGACTAAAGAAATTACTTGTATTCAAGAGGGGTTTTTTTATATAAAATTTAGTAAATTGTTTGAATAGTTTATTTTAAAACATAGTTAATTTTGTTTTTGTAAATTCAATATTTTGAAAGAAATACATTTTTTCAAGTAAAATGATGAATGCATTTTTAAGTAAAGTTTAAAATGTAAAATTAAATTTTGGATTTAAGTAAGGTCAAAATTGGGATGGTTTTTTTTGTTATTTTAAATACCATTTCAGGTTGACCTTCACTACATGGAACTTCACCAAGGAGTTCATGTAATATATACTTCGTTCCCTTATATATACATAATGTTATATATACATAACCATGTGGTTGCTACCTTGAACAAGCACATTTTCTTAGGGAAAGGGAAGGGCGTGTAGGATTTTCAGAAAAAAAATTTAAACAAATTTATTTTAATTTTGTTTTTATTATTACTTAAAGTTAGTTAATTAAAAATTTTGAACATTCTATTAAAATGAATACATATTTTTTTCTTAAGAAATTACAATGAATACAAATTGATATACTTTCATAAGTATAAGTTTAGCTTTTTCATTTTATTCATATTCATTTTTGTAAATTAAATATTTTAATTTTTTTTAAATAAAGAAAGTTTTGTTATAAAAATTAAAATGTTAAATAAGGGTTAATAAATAGTTGTTAACGTTTTTATATATTTAAATTCAAAGCTTAAGTAATTTTGTTTTTGAAACCATTTGAGACAAAACTTTGGGGTTTATTATGTGTTCTACGTTTAATTAGGTATATTTTCAAGTTGAACTCCATGACATCAACCCTCATTCAACAATATGTTTTATTTTGAAGGTGAGTGACTAATAACATGTGTTTCTACTTCAGGTGTAGGATCAACAGGGACGCCTAGTTTCCCTGTTGGGTCCATCACCAGGCGTAGCAGTATTATGTCCTCCCAACAAATGGTTGGGTGGTCACTAATATCTGTTATGTCCTGGATTAGCTTCAGGGGGGGGGGGTTGAATATTAGTTTCACGGTCCCTGTTAGGGTTTTAGTGTTATTTTAGATCATTATATTAAGTATGTATATTTTTAGTTGATTTATAGTTTGCAATATGTTTTTACGTACTCTGTTTCAGCATTTTGGGCTCTTTTAGTTTTAAGTCATTTTTTTGTTTTTTACTTGTCGCTCCAAACTCGTGTTCATTTTTATAGTATTATGTTTTTTTATCTATTTTGATTTCTTATGAAGAGATAAGAAGCAATGGTGCAATGGATACATTAAATAGTTAGTACATGTTCTTAGATCAACATCTGCAATGTGTTGATGTAGTTAATTCAAATACATTTTGTTTTCTACTAGATATTGTACCAGTTGGACTGTCTTTCTGCCTGTTAGCAACAATTCTTTGCCAAAACAGAACTATCCTTATTTCCCAAAAGGTGTAGATTCTGCAGGACACATGAGCTAAGCAGACTCTGAACTATAAGAAGATGGCCAGATTTTGATTGTAATTATAATTACAAGGCCTTTTGCTCTACCTGTGCTTTTTTTTGCTGATCCTATAAATAGAAAGTGTCAACCTGTCTTGTCACCTGTTTATCTCCTACCACAGCTGACTGTGGTATGGTGGGATGACAGAACACTTGAAAAGGGAGTTGAAACTATTACACAGTTAAATGGACTGTGTCATATTGTCCTGTTTCAATACATGTATATCTATAGATAATGGGGTCTCCATAGAAATGAATGTTTGCATTTATAAATGTCCACTGTTAAATATATAATCAATATATTTAATTGTATAATATATTCATTTTTTGTTGTTGTTATTTTAAGGCGAAAAGCACATTGAGGCTATTATTGCCTCTCTAAATGTAAGTGTGAGTGTAAAGTGTTTAAGTCGTAAGAGTAGTGTTGCAAGTATAAGTGGGTAATAGACTCGGGTACTGCGAGGGACGTCTAAATCCTCTCAATAGGTGCAGCTAGTCTGCACCCCCCTGCGGGGCAATGTATTCAATATATTGTAGTGTAATAAAAGCTAAATTACAAATAACATTTAAGAAAATTAATTTAAATTATTAAAATATTATAAATAAACAGAAATATTTTGGCTCTTTTTGCATAACAATAAGCACTTCACATTTATTCTATTAACATAATTTCAATTAAAATCAAATTATAATATTTAACTTATTTAAAGAATAAAGTTTGTATATATATATATATATATATAAATATATAATAAATATATATATATATATACTTATATAATACAATAAACATTGTCTATATATATATATATATATATATATATATATATATATATATATATATATATATATATATATATAGGTAATGATTATTTTTTGTTTAAATTATTATCAGTAAAAACTGTTCCTAAGCTTGAATATCTACTTATACATTTGACAGATATTTTTTAATCTTAGAATAAATAATTTATTATTTGAATTTTTATCTCACAAAATACTGAACAGCTAAAAATTGAGTTTTTAGAGTAGCCTAGGTAATAAGGGGGAGGAAGACCATGGATAATCAACTAAATAACATACAAATATTACACAAACTTTCTCGCATTGAATTATTTCCATGATAAAATTCGGATTGGAAAATATCAACCAAATAAAATTGGAAATTTGGCCTAATTTCTTGAAATTGGTTCATCAGTCTTTTATAAAATTTTGATCTTATATGAAGATTCATAACTCAACTCATTGTGCCAAATTAGAAATAAAAGAAATTTAAAGTTCAATAGTATAAAAATCAAACTTGGTTTGATGACTTTTTACCTTTTGAGATGATTACTTACTTTTACAATTTTGTTGGTACAAATGAAGCCTTCATTTCCACTACTTTTGAAAATGTTTATGTGAATGTTTGTGCAGTGTTTTTCAGATTAATTTCAGATTCCAATGTTTTATTTAATTTGTTGTTTGATTTTAGTTCCAGTGTGAAGGTGGACAAGTGAAGACATTTTGAAGACAGTGTGCAGACAGACAAGTGAAGACAGTGAGAGTGAAGTCAAAGTTGCAATCAATTTACTGAAGTGTAAGTTTTAAAGTTCAGTTACAGATTGGACAATAGGTTTTTTATATTTCTTTCAACTAAAATTTCTTTAGGATTCATTTATATAAAATGTAAGTATATTTATATAGAGAAAAGCTTTAATTGAGTCAAATTTTGCGAACGGCGACCAATTAACCTATCTGACATGATCTGCTCGTGGAATTTCGACGTTATTAAGCGTTACTGGTGGGCATATACCCTTTTTTAAGGTGAAGGTGACATTTATTGACTTCGTTTCATTAGCCTTGATTCGCCACTTCTTGAGCCATGTTGAAATCTCGTTTATTCCTTTTTTGTAGGATTTTTGACGCCTCTGTTGGATCCTCGTGAGAGGACAAAATTGCGGTGTCGTCGGCAAAGGTTCCAGTTGTTTACACAGTCTGACGTTGGTAGGTCAGACGTGTAAATCAGATAGAGTAGCGGTCCCAGGACGCTACCTTGGGAACTCCCGCGTTAATATTGCAAAGACCCGAGAAAGCCTCTCCGTGATTCACCAAGAAATATCTATTCTCTAAGAAGGATTTGAGGATCTTATAAGTGTTGCTGGGGAAGAACGATTTTATTTTAAATAATAATCCTTCATGCCATACTCTGTCGAAGGCCTGCGATATATCAAGAAAGACACTCGCGCAATACCTTTTAGATTCAAAAGACTTGTCTATTTCGCCTATTAACCTGTGCACTTGGTCAACAGTCGCGTGTTTTTGACGAAATCCAAACTGGTGGTCGGGTATCAGTCCATGCTGTTCCACTAATGGCATAATACGTTGTAGTATTAATGTTTCGAGTATCTTTGATGGTATAGGTAACAGGCTTATTGGTCGATATGATTTTGGATCTTCAGGCTTTTTATCTGGTTTTAATAACATAATTATTTGTGCAGTTTTCCACTGTGGTGGAATAAATTGGAGTCTAACTATAGCGTTATAAATAGCTGTAATCATTGTTATTCCAGAGTCAGGTAGCTCTTGCAAAATTTTATTTGTAATGAGGTCATATCCTGGAGATTTCTTTGATTTTGCCTTTGTATTACTCTTCTGACCTCTTTCGTTGTGAATTTCATTGACGTAATGTCCTCCGTTTCTATTTCTTTCAGGTATTCGGTTACTTTCTCTCGTGGTCTGCTGGGCCTTCATAGGGATGAGGCTGGAAAACATTTGATAGATGCTCAGCAAACGTGTAAGCTTTCTCTTGGTCACTACGTGCCCAACAATTGTCCGCTTTTCTCAATGGCGGGAAATTGTTGTAGGTCGTTTGATGTTTCTTGTTGCTTTCCATAAGGAGTAGTCAGTAGCTGAAGTGGCATCAAGATCCTTGAGATATGTCTGAAAACTAGCGTTTCGATCTTGATCAAGGATTTGCTTAAGTTTTTTTATTTTATGGTTCAATAATTTTTTGTATCAGGGCACCTGTTTTGCTGCCACAGTTTACGAAGATCTCTTTTGCACCAATCTCATTCAGGATACTTGGAGGAATACTTTGCCCAGCCGGTCTATGTTGTTGGACTATTGGAGTTGAATCCCAAGCCGCACTCTGGATACTTGTGGTGAAAAATTCAACAGCATTCATAATGTCATTTTCCGTTTCAAGTGCGATTTCTGCGCTAAAAGCCTCGTCTACCAGAATACGAAACATGTCCCATTTGGTTTTATTACTGTGCAGTGTACACTTTTTAGTTGTCTCTCTAACTTTCACCCCAATTTCCACCAGAATAGGAGAGTGATCCGATGATAGCTCCCAGCAACCACAGCAAGATATGCTGTCCCCTGGTACACCTTTGGTGATGCAAAAGTCAATAATGTCTGGTATCTTTGCTGGGTCAGACGGCCAGTATGTAGGTTGTCCTGTTGAAATTACGTTCATCGCTCCTGCCTGTACGCTCTTAAAAAGTTCACGGCCTCTAGGAAGAGTAAGCCTGGAGCCCCAAAATGTATGTTTGGCATTATAATCACCTCCCGCAATGAAACGATTGCCAAGATATTTGAAGTAGTCATCGAACTGTGCCTTCTTTACAGTGTGTCTTGGTGGACAGTAAAGTGACGATATTGTAATCTTGCTTATCCAGTCATACACAACAACACTCGTGGCTTGGATGCAGTCCTTTTGGTATGGTTGTGCCTGATGATGTTTTTATGTTAGATCTAATAAGAATGGCTGATCCACCGTGTGCTCTACCATCAGGATGCATCGTATGGTATAATGTGTAGTTGGGTATTTTGAAGAAGCTCTTAGTCGTAAAGTGAGTTTCAGAAATCAGCATAATGTCTACTTTGTTTATTTGTAAGAAAATCTTTAACTCATTAGAGTGGTTTGACAGGCCATTGGCATTCCACACGCATAGTTTTATGGATGCGAATTGGACAACTTTGACATGAGTTCAGCTAACATCTGAGTCATTGTTAGCATTTGGTTCATGAGAGCTTGTATCGAACTGTTGAAGGTACGCAAAATTTCCACCATGTGTTGTTCAGCAGTGTTACCTTTAATTGTTTCTAGGTTTTGACCATTTTTTGCAGCTGCTACATATGACTTGCCTGAATTATTTTCAACGTTGCTTTGGCTTATTTTGGTTACATTTTCTAGGTTTTTAGGCTTTCGGTTATTGGTTATCGATCTCGGATATTTTATTTTTGCAGCTCTTTATAGACAGTGCAGCCCTTATAATTTGCAGGATGGTTACCTTCACAGAGAATACATTTTACCCTGTCTGAACGTTCTTTTCTCGGGCAGTTTGCCGTATGGTGGGGTCCAGCACATTTCACACAACTGGGTTGTCTGTGGCAGTATTTCTGCGTATGACCATATTGTTGGCAGTTGGAACATTGAGGAATTGAACGTTTTGGTCTTGGAGGTTCAATTTCTATTTGGCAGTTAAGGAGTGACCTGATGCTATAAATGTCCTTATTGTTCGGACTTGGCTGCAAGTCTATGAAAAACATAGGAAGAGGTTTTTGTTCTGCTGTTTTTAACATTCCAAATATTGTTTGGTTTATGGTGTAACTCCTCTAAGGCTTGTTTTATTTCTTCAGTGTCGGTTGAGGGATGCATGCGTTTTAGTACTACTCTAAAGTTTTTCTCCCTTTTAGGTTGGTATGTGTAGAATTCAGTGTTTCTAATTTTGAGTTCTTTATATATAGTCGTTCCGCCATTTCTCATAACTGTCGCTCACTTGAAGAAATCAATTGTTTTTACTGCTTCTTAGTCATAAGAATAAAAATGACATTCCAAACCACACTATATATAAAATACACAGAATACAAATTAAATATTTTAACATACAATTTTTGTATCCAAATCACAAGAACTATTATAAATATTGTTTTAATCAATGATGTCTTTGTGTGACTGAAGTTATATTGGGCAATACTGTCATACTTTCGAGGATAATTCCTAACATCATATATATATATATATATATATATATATATATATATATATATATCAACCATGGGAACTCAATCAGGAACATTAACGTTCTGAGGTGGAAGGGAAACTCAGGAAAACCATGTAACTCATTAAAGGGCATTATAGTCTGAGGGCGCACATGAACAGGTTAGGAATGTACCATTCAGACAGTGTGTGTAAATTATGCACAAAGGAAAAGGAAACTGCAGGCTACATTATAATTAATTGTGATGGTTTTGCCAGAAGGAGGCAAAGGGTGTTTGGCTTCTAAAACCCTGAGGACCTCCAGCAGAATGTGCTAGTCAGTAGACTGCTAAAACTTACTGAGGACACCAGTCTACTGAAATAGAATCCGAAAGGCTTATATGCACAATAGGTCCTTTGATCGTGGTCACAGGGACCATCAAACCCCATAACCTCAAAATATTAATATAATCTAATGGGCATTCATACTGGGGTACAAGTGGCGTACTTATCAACTTTCTTCAACTCATTAAATATAAATTTTATTTAAGTACTTTTATTAGATGAAATCAATTTTTACAAAAACTATGACTGTGCTTTAAATGAAATCAATTAATTTTGTAGTTTATTTCAAGCCACTGAATATAAGTTATTAGTTTAAATAATAGACTATGTTAAACTTTATACTTCTTTTTTATCAATACTTAACTGCTGCTATATTTGTTTCAACACTTTTATTTATCTTAATTGTACAGGTTGTTTGGAAAAAACTCACTAATTTTATGTGTAAATTTAAAGAAAAACTACATCATCGAGTACATACAATGAAAGAGAATACCTTCAAGTTTTTTTTTTTTTAATGTTTGTAAACTTCAACGTGGGATCCATTTGTTGCCCTACACATGTCGAGATGATATTCCACTTCTCGAAAAGATGTTCACCAACATAGCAGGTGTAACTGTCTCAACTGCCGCAATGAATCTTTTCCATAAATGGTTGCTGTCTTGGAACTCTTCAGTGTACACAACATTTTAAGTCCGGGCTTCATGGTTGCCAAGAGATTGGGCCAGCCCTGCTTATCCACTTTCCCAAAAAGCAAGTGTCAAGAGCCTTGCACACACGGTTACAGTAATGAGGTGGCGCGCCATCTTGTTGGAAAAACACAAGCCCTTTTTCCAGCTCAATATCTTCCATTTTGGGAAAGACATACTCTGTCAACATATCACAGTATATGTCCCCGTTTATTGTTCTTTCTACAAGAAACTTCTTTATAACTTCCTGTTATAACTTATGTTTAATGTTAAAACGTTTTAGTTAATTTTAGTATAAAAATAAATAATTAAGTAGATTTTAGTTAGTTGTTTAGACCTATAACATTATTTTAACCATATTTTTTAAAGCATATATATTACACTAAAACTAGCACATGCATTTTAAGCTGAAAAATATATTAATAAAACTTTAATCATGAATTGTAAAAATTATGTTCTTTTTCTCTCTTTATTTGTTTCACCCAACTTTGGGGTATACTAAATCAACCACTTTTTAATGTTCTGTGCCTTCCTCGTAGCCAAGTATTGCTTCATTCGTTGTGATCTTGCTTTTCTTTCTTCGTCAGAGATTTGGATCATTTGCTTGGATTTGACTTTGCCTTGGAACCGTTGCTTCTTGTCCTTGGTTATTGTTTTGGCTGTTCTGTCCATGAGCATAGTGTCAGTGATCTGCAGTTCTGTTATGTCTTTCTCCGTTTCTCTAAACCAAAGTGGTTTGGCTCTTCTTCTGCGAAAGTAGTCAAATATTTTTTTGGTTATTCTATTTTTGTCCATTCGGAGGATGTGCCCATAAAAATCAATTCTCCTTTTTCTTATTGTGTCTGATAGTGTTTCAGTTATTTGGTAAAGAGTTTCATTACTAATGTGGAGTAATTGGTTGTTACGGAATTGGGGCCTAAGATTTTTCATAATATCTTTCTTTCTTTAATCTCCAGCCTTTCAAATGGGCCCTGGGTTGTGAGAGATAATGTTTAAGCTGCATATAAGGCTTCTGGTTTAATTACTGTATGATAATGCCTTATCTTTGTATTCCATGAAAGGGACTTCTTGTTATATTTGTCCTTCGTAAGTTGGAAGGCTAATTCAACTTTATTTCTCATAGATTCCATAGCATTTTTTCTCTAGGGCGTTCCAGCTGATCCATTCCCCAAGATATTTGTATTCTTTCACTATCTCAATGTATTGTTCTCCCACTTGAAGCTTTTTTGGTGGTTTTTGTATGTTTGTCAATATTTTAGTTTTTTCAAATGAAATTTTAAGTCCTATTTTTAACGCTTGCTTCTGGAGTTCAAGAGTCTGTTCCTTAGCTTCTTCCAATGTCTCAGCTAGTAAGGCCATGTCATCAGCAAAAGCTAAACAATTTACCTTAATGCCTTTGTTCTTAGTTCCTAGTCTGATTCCATTATACGTATTCACGTTTCACTCTCTAACTACAATTTCTCTAGAGCACAATTAAATAACAAAGGAGAGAGTCCATCTCCTTGTCAGATTCCTGTTTTAATCTCAAAAGGGGTGGAAAGTTCTCTCATGAATTGAACTTTGAAGAATGTATTAGTTAATGTTTCCCTGATAAGATTTGTGGTTTTGTTATCAAGGTCTAGTTCCTTCAAAACCGAGAATAAGGATTCCCTATCTATAGAGTCGTATGCTTTTTGAAAGTCAATAAAAGTGATAACTTAAGATTTAGCCCTTGATTTTTAGTAGTTCATGATGTGTTTGAGGTTAAGGATTTGTTTCGGACAGGATCTCCTTTTCCGAAAACCCGCCTGGTATTCTCCAAGTTGATGGTATAATTGAGGTTCTATGAAGTAGGACTGCTGAGAATATCTTGTATGTTACGTCAAGGAGAGATATCCCTGTGTAGTTGTTAGGGTCAGATTTGGATTGTTTCTTATGAAGTGGATGTATTAGGGCTGTCTTCCAATCATGGGGGATTCTTTCACTTATCCAAATTTCTTCAAGGATGTTTCTGAGAGACTGTATAGCCCTTTCGTTGACATTTTTCCAAAGTTCAGCTGTGATTTGATTCTCTCCTGAAGCCTTATAATTCTTGAGATTCGATATTATTGATTGGAGTTCCGCGACTGTTGGAGGTTGTGAGTCAGGTTTAGTTGATGGAGATATATTAAAGTCCATCTTTACTGATGGTTCCTCACAATTAAGGAGATTTCCGAAATATTCCGCTAATATTCTACACATATCCCTGTTGTTATGGGCAACATTCCCATCTCTGTCCTGAAATTGTAGAGTTGGTGTATCATTCTTAGTCAATTTCTTCTTAAAATTCTTATAAAAATTTCTTACATTGTTTTTGAAGAAGTCTTCATTAATCTGCATAAGTAATTGATCATCCTGAGCTTTTTTGATTCATTTAAGATTTTTAGTCACAAATTTTCTAATGCTTAAGAAGTTCTGTCTGTTCTGCTCATTTTTCTGTGATTGCCACTGGTGATGTTCTTTTTCATTTATGTATAATATTTTTGTTTTTTATAAGTAAATTGTTTTTGATTAAAAAAAAAATAGTGTCTAGTTTTTTTAAATGTTGAATTAAACTGAAATAAATAAAAATAATATAAAAAAATATAATATAAAATAATATAATATATAATTTTACAGCAGAATTAGCAAAGGATCATATGTTTCTGAACTGTATGTCAAATGTATGTGTCACTGCCTATACCATAAGTTTTTTTAACGCTACCTTTCCAGGGTTAAAAAATAAGAATATTTATATTTATGAATTTCATAAAGCAAAACATTTCACAATCTTGTCCTCTAATTTTTGTAGAAGTAGATAAGTACATATTGGGAAAATTATCAATATATTCTTTAAGTAATTTACTGGTCATTGTAATTACTCCAATAATATAGTCTACTATTTACTATTTGTTAAATATATATATATACTTAAACCTAAGTATATATATATATATATATATATACTTTTATATATATATATATATATATATATATATATATATATATATATATATATAAAACTTGAAACTAAATAGCCTGTGAACACAGTCATATTTGAATTATGCCTATCAGTATTTTTACTTTTTTTTGTGTTTAAAGTCCAACTATTGTGCACTTGGGCTAATGCAGACGATGGGATGATTTATAGCGTATGAAAATGCCAAGCCCTGGCCGGGAATCGAACCCGGGTCCTTGGGGTGAAAGCCCAGTACACTATCAACTAAGCCACCGAGGCTTTTTTTACTTAAAGAATTTGCTATTTGTTTGATGGTTTATTTTTCATGGTAATTAGTTTCATGGTTTTCAAGTTTTTTTTATTAACTACTTTATTAATTAAGTAATATTAATAAATGGAACATTAATTTCTTATAATAAGTTATACTTCCATGCAATACCTATCAGTAATTTGTTCCACTGAAAACCTTAGTAACTTTAATAAACTTTATTGGTTAGGTTATGTAGATAGTTTTTCCTTTGTTTGGTCTTCCATTAATTTTTTAATTTGTATATTTCGGCACATTACTTATAGGCACTGAATTCAAGTACATTATCTGAAAAAACCTGAAACTAATTAAACTACAACGTTAGGAACTTTTACACAATAATATTATATAGGTTATGGACATTGTTTTATTAACTTAATATTTTTTGAAATTTTTGAAAACTTTAACAGTGCTGGGCGTTTGTAATATTCTATATAATAGAACAGATTAATAAAATTAGCTTACTCAGTACTCTTAGCAGTAATCAAAGCATGGCTGTTGCTAGAGTGAAACTTAAACTAGCATTTTTAACACAATGTACAAATAGGCATATTCACTGTATAATAATTAAAAACGAATACTAACATAAAATATTTATTAATAAAATAAAAAAACAACTTTTTACATCAATGTCCATAACAATGTTAATCAACTTTTTTAATCTGGTGAATACAAGTATAAAATTTTATACTTTTTACGAGATACACGTTTTACAAGCTTAAAGTTATTTTAGTACAAAAACTCAAATTAATTGGAGGGATTTTGCCAAAATTTGGTGGGTTTTTCTAAATTTACCCTGAGAGTTGCCAGCCCTTAAACATTTCCAGGTTGACAAACTGTGAATTTTGTACAAAAATCAAACTTGGCGGAAATCCGCCATTTTCGTGCAGTCAGCCTTCTCGTACAACGAAGATTTTCGGCAATTTGGTGCACTCCCTCAAATAAAAGAATGAAGTAAAATTACTTATCTGTGGTGAACATATAGATTCTTTCCATAGATTACTAGTTCTGCCTGCCTTTGTCTTATAATATAATGAGAGAAAATAAAGGATGACAAAGAGTATTATAATAATGAGGTCATTGTAATAATTATTAAATTTACGAGAAAAGACTGCAGACATCTTTGCAAACGAATAGACCTCTATGGAATTTATTGTAGAAGAAATTTTAAATTTCTGTGACTGGGCTAAAACTATACGTAGAGCAGACACTACAATAATCTCGTGTTTAAGAGGAAAGATTTTTCTTTTCGTATTTGACATGCGTTCATATTCGGGATCAAATCTCAGAGATTAATTCATTAATATCTGATCCAAGTAAATGAATGTGAAAAGTTTTATTTCATTCCAGTCTTCAAGTTTTCAATTAAACCAAGTGTTGTTACGCTAAGGTAAACTTACGAGTCAACTTTTCGCAATGGTCGAAACAACTAGGTATAATATATCTAGATATATTGTATATAGCAATTAAAAAAATAATTCTGGTAAGAATTTATTAAAATTCTACACTGTTTTATAATGTTATTAAGTTGCTCATCATAAGGCAATTAATACAATATAGTGAATACGCAATGACATCACACTAAAATGTAATAGATACTGATTCAGCTTAATTTCTTTTTTGATGGGCGATTGTAACAGTAATATAGGAATTTTAAAATTCCTGTGTAGATACCTTTACAAAATTCCTTAAACGAGAACTAATAATGATTTAGACACACGACCACGGTTATACTAGTCTGGCTTATTTCAAAACTGTATTTTAATAGTAATTTGAAAGCCATAAATACAACCAGTCCTAGTTCTGAACACTAGCCTGACTTCAGTAACACGACATAAGCGATTGAAGTTTTTCTTAAATAACTGCACACTAGTTCGTCAATGAAAGTTTACTCAGTGTAGAGGATCTGACATGAGATATCCGAGAATGTTTTTGAAATCGTTTCATTGTCACATTGTACTTTTTATGGTTTCCGTATATTGAGAATATACTTAGAGATATCGTAGTTAGTTGTGGTTAAAGTATAGGCTACAATCCTTCTTCTTAAATAAAACCATGAATAAACCATTTAAAATAGGCTTGTTCAGGTTTGTTCACAATGTTCCACAAAAAATGTACAAAACATTAAAATGGAACCTTGAACAACAAAAGTTCACGTTATGGAGGGACTTGCAGTATTACTGCATTAATATATTATTACTCATCTTAATCCAACGATCCGGGAAACCCTGTATTGAAACATGTATACATCAATTTTTATCGTGATAACCTGTTGTCCTTTATTTATTGACCAAATATCCTTGATTGAGTTATTTATAAGTTGTAAATGGGTCAGTAAACACAATAATAAAGCTATCTTAATTAGCGTGTTAAGGTCGTCACTAAAACTGTACACATTGTGATTTTTAGAAACTTTTTGAAGTGTCAAATTGTGATATTTTTTTGTGAATGCAACTTACTGATACATTAGGCATGAATAATTGAGTTTATTGTTTACTTTAACGTTAATCACTACATATTACAATTTGTTCATTTGCAACTGCTTGTTTCTGTTAATTCGGGATATTTAAGTTGGTGCATCCAAACAGAGTCCAGTTAGGTCGTTGTAAACAATTTGAAACATAAAATATCTGGAGGTATTGATGAAGTCTTTACGTAACTAACGTGAAATGTAAAGTTTGCAAAGGCTGTGAATCTAAGATTAGTTATAAAAGTTACGTAACAAAACAATCACGTTCAAAGGCCATGTTCAATAGAAGTAAGAGCAACAAAATCTGGGGGAAATTATTTCTGCCCAATTTGATTGATTCTTGCATAAATTTGTGACACCTTTTATCTGATCCGGACAATCTATCGTTACATTTTTACTACAAAATATTTCGACGAATCCAAGTATTAAACTTAATATTTCTGTAATGTATATGTATGTACATGTATATTTAGGGCAGGCGTGTCCGATGAGATTACAAAATCAGTACTCGGTGGCCTAGTGAATAGCGTACTAGGCTTTCACCCCGAGGACCCGGGTTCGATTCCCGGCGAGGGCTTGACATTTTCATACGCTATAAATCATCCCATCGTCTGCATTAGCCCAAGTGTGCACAATAGTCGGACGTTAAAAAAAAAAATAAATAAATAAATACAAAATCAGTACCTCTGCTGCGTCATCGAACTAGTATACCTTAAGATCGTGGGTTCGAGACTTTAGTTACTACAAAAAGCTCTTGCCGTTCACGTTCTCATTAGTCCTTATTATTATCATCTTAACTGACATAACGTATAGACGTTAAAAAATAAATTAAACTAAACTATTCTCTGTGTCTTCCGCTGAAATAATGTTATCAAGTTTTGGAAGATGTACAACAATTAATTGTTCATTTAAATTTGTTTTTCATTCTAGCCTCTGACAAGGTTAAATTTGTCAAAAACACAAACGCGGTATTTATTGTTTCCCATTTTAAATTGGCAGCATTGGTTAAGTGCGTTCCGAGCTTCGTCATTTCTCTAGCATCCCTGTCCTATGCAGCAGTGTATTTTGTGTTATTTCAGTGCGTGTTTTGTGAAACGCTAGTGTTAAACGGCAAAGGAACGAGGCTGGCCGTGTCGGTGACGTGAAACAAATTATGTATTTCTTTTTTTTTTTGGTGACTTACACATCATCACCTAAAAATTCTTTCGCGTGCCAGCCAGAGGGTAGTGGCCAGTGAACATCGAACAAGATCAAATGACTATATTAAATATTTTGAATTGTACATATCAGAAGTAAACAGCAAGCCTGTTCAATTCAATTATAGTAAGCAAAGTTTTAAATAAATTCGAACTTTGGTTGGTATTAATTAGCTGTTATTTTCCTGATGTATGTGTCAAGGTTTATCAGTTTCTTGGAAAAATT
>CM040190.1:78028777-78133777 GCA_022606455.1 Callitettix versicolor
AGACGTTTCAGGGTTTAAATTGAAAATTTTAAAAATATGATAATTTAATGCATATGTTAATGCAGAGATAAGATTTTAATATTATTGCAACGTTAACAAAATCGCTTCCATCCAGTGTCTGTGGGAACGATGAGTCACGGTCATGCAAAGTGAGGAATTTCGTATTTTTAATTTGTAGAGGATTCCCGGAGTAAAGTGTAACGTTACGTAACAGAAGCTAGGCCGACCACGTGAAAGCGGAATGTATAGTCGAGTATAACTGAGGCGCCAAGAGTGTTTCGAGAACTAAAGAGTGGCGCTGTGCTAAGCTACCGTCAGCCGACATGGCTCTGGTAAGTAACAAGCATATTTCTGTTACACATTTTGAAAATCCCATTTCAGTATTAATTGTCAACGTTCAAATTCGTATAAATGACGGGCATCCATAATTGTGTTAAAAAATTTTCATAAAATTTAACAAAGTAATTAATCCGATTAAAATCTGCTTTCAGTTTCGTGAAATATTTCTCATAAAACGTAAGCCTGTGAATTACTCTTAAAACTAACAAATCAGTGAATATTTCTTAAAATATTCGGCCTTACAACATTACATTTATATCATTTCACATTCCGTTACGAATATTCATAATGAACCAAAATTTTATGAAAAGGTTTCGATAAATAAAACAGTTTTGGGGTTTTTTGTTTTCTTTTGATTGGCATAAATGAAAACTTAAGAAACTGACGTAACCAGTGTGCGTTGGTGTGTATAGTTCCGGTTATATTATTCACACACAACTGATATTACAGGAAATGTACACTCATCTACATCGTATAATCCTACACATCATCACGGGTTCTGAACTCGTGTCCCTTGAGCTAGGAATGCACGTAAAAACATTCAGTTCACTAGTAGACTTAACGTATACTGCAAGAGCGATGTACAAAGCCATACGCTTCAAGAATACCATAGAATTTTAATTAAGTAAAATGAAATTTTCAGTTCATTTCACATCTAGTTTAGAAAGGAGTGCTTCTTTTAGATACAGAATTATTTGTTTTAGAAGATTAATTTTGTATTACTTTAATTTGTCCTTCACATTATGATAGTTATAACGCCATTTAATGAATAATTATTGCTGCAGCGAGCTAACCAAACAACTAGGTTATTTAGGCTAATCTTTGTTTACCGATTTAACAAAAAAATCTCCATGTCTGACCCAAAATCTTATCAATAATTTAAAAATTAGGTCACTGAGAATTTCATTTCTCCTCCCACACGCCAACACGTAAGTACGCTAATTAGTGGTTTATTGTTAAGGAACAGTACGCGTTACTGTGAAAATACTGTAATGGCGACTCCCAGCTGTTTCGCTGACGTGACGGAAGCGTATTTCCAAAAAATGTATTTTTATCATCTGAAAACCTGATTACACCATCAGGATTATTCATCACCAATAAGATTTATACATTTTAGAATTTTAAATTTTGAATTTTATTTGAAACACAAAAGTAAACCTTAATAGCAGAAGGTCAA
The DNA here is from genome assembly GCA_022606455.1 of Callitettix versicolor. Lineage (NCBI taxonomy): Eukaryota > Metazoa > Arthropoda > Insecta > Hemiptera > Cercopidae > Callitettix > Callitettix versicolor. The sequence goes on from CM040190.1 coordinate 78,030,294, forward strand.
ATTTAATTTGAAAATTAAAAACCTTAATTTTATGTAAATTGTAACACTGATTACAATGTTTAAGTCAGATTTTCAAAAAAAAAAATGAAAAAGTAATATTTTAAGATTTTGAGACTGCTGAACTGATATCTTTGGGTAACAAACTTGTTCGATCTATTGCTAAAATCGATTTAGTCCTAAGTTTGCATCAAATCGGATCAAAAGTTTCAAACGTGAAGATACGCGTATATATATATATATATATATATATATATATATATATATATATATATATATATATATAAAACTTTTAACAACCACTAGAAAGTTTTGTAAAGTACCGGGGGTGGCGGACAACATAATGGCTTCTTTATCGATGAAAATATGATAATGAACGAAATGCACATCACATGCAGTAACCACTTAAGAGATTGAAATATTTACTTGTTTTAAACTCTCATTTACAGTAAAGTCTCTTATAGTATATACTATAATTTATATACTATTTATAAATTAATTGCATCTAATTAATTTAGATGTGTTCCCTCTTATAATATAAACAAGGGAGGATAGAGATATTATATAGTGGTCTTATAATAATAATAAACAACTCATTTTTCATTTGATGACATGTATTCATATTTTTATTAATAAATATTTTTTTATAATATAAAAGTGTGATAAACTCAAGATTGAAATACTTAGTTGTAATGGATTGTAATTGATGGAGTTAGTAAGATATCATTACATCTTCAAGGACAATCTAATTAAGGTAACTTGTAGTTTGTTCAAGTACAAACAATACAGTCATTAATAGAATTACTGTTACTGTTTGTTATTAAATGTTCTCAGAAAAAATGACTGAAAAACAATTCTGATACATCTCAGTTACACTATTTTAGTGTTGGATTACACATTCAGTTTTTTGAAGTTAATATCGACAAAAATTAAAATAAATTTTATTTATAATTTAATTGTCTGGAATATCTGTAAGAAAGCATTCAAGTTTGAGCATCTGTTAAGCTAATTTACATTTTCTCTAACGTCATTTTTCTCTTAGCTTCTGTTAGCAATCTTTTGGAACATTTGTTCCGATCTGGAAGATTTTATCTCCAACACGAAAGACAAACTTTTAAATCATTTGAGCCTATTTTGAACAGAATAATTTTTAGAAATAGTTGTTTATGTTTTTTTCATGGCAGGTACTTAAGTGCTGAAGATATTTTATAATTTATTCAAATTCCCTCTCGATTTTACCTCTAACAGGCGCATTGTCTATTTCCCTTGCTCCGCCGTTTGATCTGCTTACCTTTACCCGTTTCTTGCCTTTCCTCTGTCTGTAAGTGTCTTGTTTGCTTTTACTTTTGTTTTGAATTTGTCACGAGATATTGTTCTTCCTTTACATGCTGCAGTACAAGGTACTTCTTCTAACCTAACGCTCTTGTTATTGCTATGCCAACAATAAGCATGCGATTTTTAATACATTTCGAATCTTTTTTGTGTGTGTTGACATTAAAAAGAAGGTTTACCGAGTCCCCTTGTGTAATTGTTCGGTCCTGTAATTTCTTCCGCTAATCTTATTACCTCCTTATTGTCTTTTCATATTTCTGTACCTTTAATTAGAACTAATGGTTTGTTATATAAGGAGAAAGTTAATACGAAACAAATGTATAACTATAGTTGTTTAAATACACCTAGTTTGTAATATTAGTGTTTTATTGTATGCATTGCATTGTATTGTAGAGTGTAAAAGTTTTAATCAGTTGATATTGCCTGCAAGGTTATATTGGGTCGGCTTAACACGGCTACAGCGCATGGAAACATCGACTCTTGTACCCGAAGATAAATTTGACATTTTTGTTATTTATCGCCGATTCATACGAACAAAGATAAAATGTTTTCAACTTATAATTGGCTGACACTACAACACGGAACTAACTTTGGAATTTCAATTATGATTTGATTTATAACAAGAATTAATCGGTTTTAAATTTCAAAACTCAAGGTAAAATAAATTTAAGATATTTAATTTTGCATTAGGTATACGTGAATGTGATTCACAAACAACGGATAATGGATGTGGCTGAACAAAAGCTGAGAATGGAAAATTTCTCGAAAATTCCGGTATTAATTGATGAAAAACTCTCAAAATAAATATTTTACCTAAAACTGGCTCTTTTTGTTTGTTTATTTTAATAACTTCATAGATAAATATCTTGTCAGTGTGAAACATTTGCAGTTCAGAAAGTGAACCGGAGTGAAATAATAAAACCTCCCAACCACAATTTATCCGGCAGAGGCAGCAGCTGATGGGCTAGCAACCACACGATACCTCTAGCTCATAACACACACACAGGCATGCGCGCGCGCGCACACACACACACACACAAATCTTGGCACGCAATTATGGCGATTTAAGAGGGTTTCAAAAACAATGATGTCTTATAAGGGGAACAACACTAGGCCGGCGTAATTCATTCATGTGTGTCTGTGTGTGTCTGCATGCGCGCGCGTGTACACACGCATGCAGACACACACACACCGGCAGATACACACAGACACACATGAATGAATTACGCCGGCCTAGTGGTGTTCCCCTTTTAACGCATCATTGTTTTTGAAACCCTCTTAAATCGCGATAAATTGGGTGCCAAGATTTGACCTGTCTATTACCTTTACTGACATGTCTATAGACTACATTCGAATACTAAACAATTATGTTCTATTAAATATACGATACGAACCATTGAATATTCCATCATTATTCACGTATAATAAAACGAAAACTTTCAAACAAAAAATAATTCCCAATCAAATCAGAACCGGGCATACAACAGCTAGTTTTATTCAGTATTAACTGTAAATATTTTTAATGTACGTAATGTGCCCTCATAATTAAAACTTGTTTGGTGAAAATAAAAACACTTGGGAACTCAAAAAACCTTTCATAATTTGAACATTTATTTTACTGAAACACAAAAAATGCGAGTTTTGGGAGTTGAATTTGAAGAAAAAACCATTACAGTCCTTACTAAGCAACTAAGGATTGCATTTTGGTTTTGAGCCAAAAGTGGGACAGTGAGCTTGTGCTTCAAATATAGTTTACTGACTTTATGAGATAACATAGGCTACTTTGTGAATACAATATATTTATCAACATTTTCGGTAAATATCAAGAGAGCGTGTTTAAAAATGCATCTAAACAGAAACGTAAATGTTTGACCTTGGATTTTTTACTAAACACTATGGGAGGATAATCTTACACGGCCGTGACACTGGCAATTTGTTTTATGGTTGCGCAATTATTTTGTTCGTTTATTTTGGAAAATGTTTCCGTTGCTTTTCGTCAGAAATCGTTTTCAACATGGTTAGCGCAGTAGATAAGTCGAACGGCGTGATATCAGCTGGAAAGTGAGCCGGTCCTGGCCGCTGCGTATTTTTAGCTGTGACAAGGTTTCAAGCAATCTCAGGCAGTGAAAATGTCTGATTTATTTCACATTTCAGTGAAATGTTCCTTTTTTCACTGGAACAGCGCTTGAGAGATTTCAAAGAAAATCTTTATTATGTTTATTAAATACAATTCTTATGAGATTTTAGGCTACCTTAAACTGCTATATACATTTAAAAACAAAATGGCGGTATGACATTGCTTGATTTATTTTAGAACTGATTATACTCGCGAGTTCCATAAGCCAAACGGGTTATCTGTACACTTGATAGTTTAATTTCTTCATTTCAAACAACGGAACAGCCAAATGTGACATAACACTATTTTCTGTCTCACTGAATGCCTGTTTGTTACCTTAAAATGCTAAAATTGTCCACTTCCAATTATGAAATGACACCATAGATTTTAGTGGATATATTTATATTTTTAAATCTTTATAGATTTAACCCATCTCAGACTTCTTTCTCCTCTTTGAAACTGATTTATTTATAAGAAAGCATTTACAAGCGCTGTAGCAGTCCAACGGGTAGACCAATTGACAAGGTTACTACATGATTTTTCGTGTTAAAATATTATTTGTATATCCTGTTTCTAAAATAGTTACTTAATGATTGAATATTTATGATATTACTACAACATATTCGGACATTTGCCGTCATTTGTACGTAAAGCAATACACCAAGATTCAAATGTTCTCTTTCTCAAGTGCCTAACTTAAAACCTAAACACGCAAGAAGAACAATAACTAGGTGCCGAGGACTGTGTCACTTACTTAAACTTTGTCAGCTCTTGTGTAGCGTTTTCTTGGTAACTTATGGTTTCCTGATTACTAGTATTGTACGTAAGTCTTAGTATTTTCGGGTTTGACCGTTCAGGTATTTGTTATGAGCGTTTTTTTGACCGTATGATCTTGTTTTGTTATGAGTGTTGTTTTAGTTTGTTTATATATATATATATATATATATATATAAGCAGGTGTGTGTGTGTGTGTGTGTGTGTGTGTGTGTGTGTGTGTGTGTGTGTGTGTGTGTGTGTGTGTGTTGTGTGTGTTGTGTTGTTTCCTCTCTTATATATATCTATATATCTCTTATATATATATATATATATATATATAGCGTACAGTAAAACTTAGTACTCCACGTTAATAGTTAATAGAATGGACTATAGTAACCATAGCCTAGTGTTCAAGAGGTCTGTGTCAATGTGACAAAGCTGGAACAAGAAAACAACTCCTTAAAAACGCGATTGTAGTTTTATAAAATATTATTTCTCTTACAGATCTGGAAATGTTTACTGGTGCTGGCTTTGGCTATGTTCCTGCGTGGAGTGGCCTCCATGCCTGGCGGCAGGCAATTCCCCTGGCTGACTTCCACTCTTGCGGCTAACGATTGTGATCTAGAGGTAACGTCTTTATAAGTAGCTGTTCACACATTAGATTGTATACACATCAGATTACGGTGAAGGAATTATAAAAATAATCTGAAAAGTCGTCCAAATTTGTCAAAATAGGTTCATAAGGTTTCTTGTTTTTTCATGAGTCTGGTAAAACTAGAATTAATGTACTGTATAGGAGTCAACTAACGGAGTATCTTATTCCATCGTGTTCATTGTGTTCCAGAATCATAAATTTGTTGTTTTGACTCAGTTATACAAGATCTGATTAATCGATTTTTGTTATCTTTTCAATCGAATTTTGTTATTAACGTAATTAAATACGAAAAGGTTTTATAGTATTTTGCTGATTGTATTTTTCTTGTGTGTATTAGTAGGACTCGTAATTTATTATTTAAAATTAACAGTGATACGTTTTTAACATGTTAATGTTATTACAGAAACCTTAAATAAATAAAATTATTGGTCTTATGATTATTTTTAAAAAAATTATCTACTTACAGAAATTATTTTATCTTAACCTAATCGCAACATAAACATCCTTTTTTCTAAACATTATTTTATTTCATAATGTAATAATTTAGAAATTAAATGCAACATACTTTTACTTGTTGCAGTATGATATTTTGAAAATCTGCCAAACGTGTGCTGTCTCCACCAAATCTAACCTGGTCTACCCAATGTGTTGTTCAAACAAGGAAGCAGCACGCGACTGGTGTCAGAAGTACCTTAATTTTGGAATCCAGTAAGAAGCCCCTCAACCATCAGCGCCTAAGTAATATACTAAGTGAAATTACGCATCACCAATGAAATATTTTAATACTGAGTTTAGTTTAAATTTAGGTGAAGCGGATTCTTGGGGTGGGACATACGGCTTTGTGTAGCCTAGCTTAAAGGAGGGTGGGCTTATACACGCAACTAACATTCTGATTTCTGCATTACAGTTAGTACCTCCAAGTACAGTCACACCCACATGAGATGACAAATTAAGTATTATATTCTTTTTACTTATAAGTTGTTTAAATGTTTTAGTTATTTTTAGTATTAATGAATCTCTTTTATATTGAATTGCATAATGATTATACATTATTTTTTTGTATTACGTATTTAAAAAGCATCGAATTTTAAATATATTCAAATGTCTTTATCAATTAAAACTGATTAGTAAATAATAAAAACGAAAATAATACAAGGAATGTTTAAAATGATTGGACGTAATCAAAAATCAAACAAAACGTACAAGATTCATGATACATAAAAAAGTTTATAAAAATTTACAGGAGAAATTTTCATGTGGGATGCACACACACACACACACACACACACATTTTTATTTTGCATGTTGAGACAAATAGGTAAATTTACACATGACAAAAATACTGTAATCATAGAAAAGTATTCAGTTTTAATATGGTATGAAATGTAAAATTATATTATTTAATAAAAATGACTTACAGTTGAAGGTGTCCTTTTTCATGCAATCATATCTTGAAACATTAACAACAATATTAGGGTTTCCAAAAAAACATTTAAACCAGAGTTTGATTTTAAAATTTATATTTGTATTTTATATCTTAATATAATTGAAACATTTTATGACTTGTGGCTGTAACATGTGGCTTTAACTTGTTAAAAAAATGTGTTATGTGTAGAGCTTACATATTGTATTCTGCTGTCAGTTTCAATGCAATGCAATTCAATTTAAGTGAATTACGATATGTGATATTAAAGGGAATTCAAAATTAGGATTTATTAATGAATACGAATAAAACGCGTTACGCCAGACTTAATCTATGTATGTTTTATGTTTACGTGAAGAGTTTTTCCTGTACAAGGCACTGTGTTTTCCTGTACAAGGCATAATATTTTCTTGTACAAGGCACTGTGTTTTCCTGTACAAGGCACTGTGTTTTCCTGTACAAGGCTCTGTGTTTTCCTGTACAAGGCTCTGTGTTTTCTTGTAAAAGGCATTGTATTCTAAAACATTGTATATTACGTTATTAAAATTTTAAGTAAACTTTGTATCTATGAAATGGAAAGAAGGTTTAAAATTGTATTAAGCCAATGAAATTTTGATGACACTTTGTTTTGCATGTTAATATTGATATCGTTGTAATGTATAACTAAGTTAAGGAACATTTTAAGTACAAAAATAACATCAAAGTTGAAGTTATATTTCAATGCAAGTTTTTATCACATCTAAAAAGTGCAGGAAAAGATTTGCTAAACCAGATAGTTTACACACAATATAGTTCAGTAAGTGACTTTAAATTTTAATTTATTCAATAATTATTAAGCTTAGTGGGTTGCAGGTAACTGCATTGTGATACTTAAATATTATATTATAGCTATATTTATTTATTTTTAATGAACAAATATAAAATTTTCTTTCACATTCTTGAAGACAGCGCCTGTTTTTACATTTGTTAAATAAAATACAATTAACCGCACATTAAGCTAAAAGCAAATTAAAAATATGTGTTTGATCGAAATAATTATTTTGTTTTACTAAAAATTATATTTTCAGATTTCAATATGAAATGAAAACATAGATTCGTTAGAAATTGTTAGGTGCGTTCTTGAAATTGTTAGATACCTCTCTGGTTCGGCTGCCTCCGGGAAGGATCCTAGGCCGAACAAACAGAATAGATCATTTATCTCTATACAGTAAATGGTATAAGCTAATTATAAAAAATTACAAAAGTTATTTACAGAGTGTTTACTGTACGCAAAACAAACTACAGTAGATTTAGTACAATTAGACAAACACGTTGTTTTTCGTTGTCATTTAACGATCTTTGAACAGTTTATGTACGTTACGCGCAGTAAAAGTTGCAATCGTTGTTTCGTTTTCAAAAACAGATGAAAGCGCAACGCTCAAACAAAGACGAATAAAACGAAACATGTTGACACAGCCGGTCTAGAGGGACACTACCATAACAATATCATTCAGAACTAGAAATAAATTACTAAGCCTATTATTTATTTGGAAGCTTATCTTCAAGAATGTTTTAGAAGCATGAATGTGATGTGAGATTTACTTCTGCGATGTTTTGCGAATGGAGATGGCTGTGAGGAATATTATATTTATTACAACAATAGAAACATATTTATTAATTTTATTGCGAGTGGCGTTTGTTATATTTTTGATAAGATTGTGCTTATTGTTTTAATTGTTAAGAAATGTTAATGCTTGTTCACAGATTTAAATTTTGTGTTCATTACTTAACAAAAGTAATTTGTATTGGAAAATAATAATAACCGAACAAAAACCTAATATGTTGTTATTTTTTCCTAATATTTTTTTACAGAGTATTCAGTCGAGTACGTCATGCAATAGTCAACCATATCATAGTTTATATTTTGAAATACGTTACGTTAATAAAACCCTTGATAGAAAAACTAACTATAGTTTATATTTTGAAATACGTTACGTTAATAAAACCCTTGATAAAAAATAACTATAGTTTATATTTTGAAATACGTTACGTTAATAAAACCCGTGATAAAAAACTAACTATAGTTTTTATTTTGAAATACGTTACTTTAATAAAACCCTTGATAAAAAACTAACTATAGTTTATATTTTGAAATACGTTACGTTAATAAAACCCTTGATAAAAAAATAACTATAGTTTATATTTTGAAATACGTTACGTTAATAAAACCCTTAATAAAAAAATTAACTATAATTTATATTTTGAAATACGTTACGTTAATAAAACCCTTGAAAAAAAATAACTGTAGTTTATATTTTGAAATACATTACGTTAATAAAACCCTTGATAGAAAAACAAACTATAGTTTATATTTTGAAATACGTTACGTTAATAAAAACCCTTGATAAAAAACTAACTATAGTTTATATTTTGAAATACGTTACGTTAATAAAACTCTTGATAAAAAACTAACTATAGTTTATATTTTGAAATACATTACGTTAATAAAACCCTTGATAAAAAAACTAACTATAGTTTATATTTTGAAATACGTTACGTTAATAAAACCCTTGATAAAAAACTAACTATAGTTTATATTTTGAAATACATTACGTTAATAAAACCCTTGATAAAAAATAACTATAGTTTATATTTTGAAATACATTACGTTAATAAAACCCTTGATGTGACTATAGTTTATATTTTGAAATACATCAGTTTAAAACTTAATAAACAGATAATTGCTCTGCAAATGGTGGTCATCAGTGACAGTCATGGAAGAAGTGACTAAAGTCTACTGCGTCACTCAACTGCGCACCTAAAGGTTCTTAGTTCGAGCCGCAGCTGCTCCAGTTGCTTTTCTCTTACCGATAACACTGATCCCTCGTCCTCATTAGTCTACCTGGCGTAAAGTATTTACGTAAATTTTAACGTTAATACGATGAATAAGACAGTTACTCAGAAGTGTAAAGCTATAATTTTGTCAGAATTGGATTGGCCCCCTATTTTGAAAAACTTTTGGATAATGAACTTCTTCAACGTTTTACCAAAATCTATTTTATGATCTCAAGCAGTGATCTTAAGATCAGAATGAAAGCTTATGTGTAGGTCCTAATGTTTTAATGCAGATTGGCTATAAAATAATTTTTTAAGTTCGTGGTTATAATTTGAAGATTTCGTACTGCCCTATAAAGGTGTGTATTCTTACTTGCTGTTTGTTAACAAAAGGGATGCGGGCGGGGCAGATTACTGATTGATGGAGCCACGGCACAAGAAAGCTTTCTAAATCCTCCGACAGATAGTGCCAATCACTGAGTCAATTAATTTTATTACCAGAGAAGATTGAGCCACACACAACACATCTTGCTACTTAGTTCAAGTCACTGGAGCTAAATACAATTTGCAAAGTTTATTGATTATGAAAGTCAACCATATTACTTTATAACTGCACTGATTATGGTGATTATTAAAAGACAAAATTGATGTGTTTTTTGAATGCGTGCTCGCGTGAATAGCAAATTAATTTACCGATTTTGATAAATTTGGCATTGTAATTTAGCGTGCTTTGCTGAGAGTGGTAGGATTGATACACACTAAGTAAGGCACATGTGGCTAGTGCGGGATGTTTTTGCAATCGAGCTTGTCCAGAATAGCCAATCGATTTTTGTGCCAAGTTCGAATTAAATCGAAACAAAATTGCGAATTTGAGCGTGCTAAAACACACACACACACATACATATATATATATATTTACATTAATGTATGTAAATACTGCACATACATTTATCAAACAGTTGTCAAACTTAAATGAATATAAAAAAACAGAATAGATTTTGGGCATTTAATTTGGAATAATTATTCAACATTTCCAGCAACATCTGTTCTGACTGCAAGATGACGATTGTGGATGATTTAGGCTTACAGTAGTGTAACAACAGTCGATAACCAAGTAGCAGACAACTGGACGACTGAGCGAGTCGGAGGACTCGGACACAAAAACAAATCAAGTGACGACTGACGAGTCCAATGCAACTGAAGCACCGATGAGTTTTTACAATCGAAACAATTGAATAATCGCTCATCGCTGCAGTAGCGGACGCTGTTAATACTGTTGTCCTTTGTTCGATGGTTTTGACATTTACTATATTCGATATACAACGAAACTGAAAAAATCGAAGTCTCAGAGTAAATTGATGGTTTATATATTACTGGTCTTAATTATACAGACCTGATGTTAAAGAAAATCTCTCTCACACACGCACGCGCGCGCCCGTTAGACTAAATAGGCTGTATAGAGTCTATTTAAGGAGAATAGAAGCAAAAAAATGATCTAGTAATAACCACACAAAAATTATTTAAATATAAAAGACAAATTTGAAAAAAACCCTAACGAGAATGATAAACAGAGGATAAGTAAGGTAGGAGGATTACAAGAGCTTCCGGGCAACTTATCTTATTACTTTTATTGTCGAGTTTTCAGATAAGAAAATCCGCCTAATGATTTGTAATTGTTGAATAAAACTCTCTGCCCAAAATAGTGAACACATTACATTGTAATTCCAGCATTCAGCTTCCTAACTGACGTGATAGAAGCATTTTTAAAATCTTAAAATCATTTGGAAACTGATTTCGGCAATAAAATCTACATTTCAAAATTTTAAATTATACTGAAAATACAAAAAACTAACCTTGAACGCCTCGGACTTTATTTTCTTAATTTCTACTGATTTAATAATGTTAAATGTGGATTTACGCAAGTCTAATACTGATTACCATGGTGTAAACAGCTTAAAAATGTAAGAATAAAAGTCATAATTTGTTGAAGATTTGAAATGGTTGCCATTTTGAAACTGTTGAACGGATTTTACTGGGTAACGAATTTGTCCAAGCTGTTGTCAAAATCGATTTTTGTACCAAATTGCAATTCAATTGGACCAAATTTGCAAAATTGAGAGTGCTAAAACAAACAAACAAATAAACAAACACACACACACACACACACACACACACACACACACACTTTTTAACGACCACTGAAAAAGGGATAAAGAAATCAGGATCGGCGCACATTTAAAGGTCAGGATCTTCATTTTCCTATGACTGCTGTTCCAACAGCTAAAATGAAATTCTCTCATTTAATTACTTTTTTCTGTTTTTGAATAAATTGAAAAATAAACGCCATGGCGTAAGAATTTATTTATTTATTGAAGCAATCGATGCAAGTAAATTGTAAAGTCAAGTAACAATGAGAAACACCAGAAATATAATTTTCTCTTAGATGCCTCTAACGATTTACTATTTAACGGTGCTACGAAAAATATGGGCTACGAAAAAAACAGTTCCAAACAAATTTTAATGAAAGAAAACCACAAAGCTCATTTTTAAAATCAGTTCAATAGATTTTGTTAAAAAAATCCAGCTTGCAAGGACTGTTTAGTTTACTTTGAATAATTTTTAACATTTAAAATCCTTTACAGCCTGCTTATCGTACGCTGCTTGAATAAACGAATTTGAGCTTTGTAACTTGTGTAAACAACACATGTTAATAGACAAAATAACAAAGTAAAAGAGCGAATTTAGAGGAAGTGTACGTTGAATGGCACGTGTTTGTTAAACACTACTGTCACGTGTCATTCCTCAGTCACGTGGTGACATGAATGTGACACGTGATTTCGTTTCTTTCGGTATCGAGATATGAAAGTTACTAACAAGTTTAAAATGTGGAAAAAAAATCAACGAAATATTTATTAATATTAGTTAAAAAATTAACTAATAAAATAGTTTAAAAAAACGAAAAAGACAGAAAATGCACAAACTGAGGTCTGTTCACATTCAGTTGGTGAATATTAAAAATTTTGTAAGTCACTTACTGTTTATTTGTTTATTAATTCAAAACACTTCATACACTCAATTGTCTTTAAAGCAAATATATTTTTATTTAAAGTTTCTCTGGGTGCGTGCAGAGAAAGTACAACCGGAAATGATTACTGTTTATTTGTTTATTAATTCAAAACACTTCCTACACTCAATTGTCTTTAAAGCAAATATATTTTTATTTAAAGTTTCTCTGGGTGCGTGCAGAGAAAGTACAACCGGAAATGATTACTGTTTATTTGTTTATTAATTCAAAACACTTCCTACACTCAATTGTCTTTAAAGCAAATATATTTTTATTTAAAGTTTCTCTGGGTGCGTGCAGAGAAAGTACAACCGGAAATGATTACTGTTTATTTGTTTATTAATTCAAAACACTTCCTACACTCAATTGTCTTTAAAGCAAATATATTTTTATTTAAAGTTTCTCTGGGTGCGTGCAGAAAGTACAACCGGAAATGATTACTGTTTATTTGTTTATTAATTCAAAACACTTCATACACTCAATTGTCTTTAAAGCAAATATATTTTTATTTAAAGTTTCTCTGGGTGCGTGCAGAGAAAGTACAACCGGAAATGAGTACTGTTTATGAATATATTGTAAAATTTTCAATAATAAGTTCAGTGAAACAAAATAACGGAAATCAAATTATAAAACTGACTTCAAAACAATTTGACGTTTTCAGGATGTAGGGGGACTCGCTCAAACAGACCCGAGATTCGTTAAAAGTACGTGTGAATAAGCATTTCATGCGGAGGTTGTTTGAAATAACATTTTGTAAAGTTCATTGTGGCAGTGAAATGTCAAAGCAAGCGAGATAGTTTACCGTAATGTCCAGGGGGGGTGACGCTAAACAAAAGGTTGTGTTTACCGGAATGTTTGGCATTGCTGCGAGCTATAATGATGACCTTCAAATCACAATTTAGAAAGATTAAAAGGAAAAAACTGGTTCGGTTTACCAGTTACTGCCGAAGCAATACGCTTACCTTAGGTCTGGCTTCTTGCTGCAGCAGCTTTCAATTTATTCATGTTTGAAATTAATAAAAGTTAAAAAATGTGCTTTATGTTAAAAATTAAAAAAATATTGGAACGTTTAAGAATCGATTTTTGTACCAAGTCTGTACCGGATCGGACCATAATTAGGAAAGCTAGAAGATAATAACACAATGTTCCTATTTCAAGTCCCGGGTCCTCCACGACCGCTCCAACAGCTCGTTTCTAAATGGAAGTTCTCTAGTATATTTTGTTCATGTGGACAATGATGGAAGCAAAAGGCCTAAGTACAGTGTGCGATGCCCTCTCCATTTCATTCTTCTGTCCTTATGATTTAACAGGCCGTGTTATGTTGTGTTGATTGTTACTGCTTCCCATAGCCCGTAAATGTCTTAATTATTCAATCTGCCATTCTAATGTAACATTTTGTAAAGTTCATGAAGGGCGAAAATGTCAAAACAGCGTTAATTTTAAAACACGATCAGCTGTTTGCCTGCACATGGTAATGGGGGAGCGTACGCAATCATAACAGGTTAACATAAATTGTTTATGTTTCAATAGACGTTGTAGTAAATAAAAAATACATTACCGCTGGCGTGATCGAAGCGAATTTTCAAAATTTTAAAAATTTTACTGTCTCTTTAAGAACCTTACAGATGTTAAAGTTATCTCGTAATTTCGATTTTGATAGTGTAAACGTTGGTTTTTATGGTAAAATCATGCGTTAAGTGAGTTCAAAATAAGATTAAAGGAATGAACTGTTAAAACTACTTCAACAAATAAATAACTGTGGTTAGTTTTATATTTTTATATCTATCGCATCAATTTTAACGAATATTCTGAAGGTATGTATTGAATGTGTAAATATGTATGTATATACATCAGAAAGGTATAATTATGGAAGTTTACAATAACATTTTGCGTATAATAAAATTACTTTTAATTCCTGTAATAAATACATTAAAGTTACTTATTAGGTACTAATAAGTATTAGATATTAAATATTAGGGATTAAGTTGAAAATTTAATAAATAATAGAAAATTAATGTCGTAAATAAAAATAAACACTTTTCTACAACAAATCTTACCCAAAATTTGTAATTTAGTATTCAAAATGTTCTCCTATCAATAAGGATCTTGCATTGTTTATTTTTAACAAAACTGTATTAACTTTAAAAAAAAAACTTATAAAAAATAATAATGAATGAAGTTTCTCAATTAAAACTTTAAAGCAATTTCATCAGTCATTACCTTTTGTTTCGCGAGTTTACAATCTTAAATTGTTGAAAATTGTTCAACCATATTGCTAAAAGGATGATCATCATTGTCCCAACTTACTTAAAGAGAACAACAGAATTAGAATTTCTTTCCCCTGTATCTGAATTAAAAGCATTATTAAATATAAAGTTATTTTATAAAACGCGATTAATAAAACCGTTGTTACTGTTAGTGGTCATGAAATTGTCAGAACCACTATAACAAGGTGAAATTATCAGAACCATTGTACATTTACATGAAATTGTCAGAACCATTGCTAGAGTTACATGAAATTGTCAGAACCACTATAAGACTTACATGAAATTGTCAGAACCACTATAACACTTAAATGAAATTGTCAGAACCACAATAATACTTACATGAAATTGTCAGAACCATTGTTACAGTGCTTGAAATTGTCAGAACTACTATAACACTTACATGAAATTATCATAACCGTTGTTACAGTTACACGAAATTGTCAGAACTGCTATAACATTTACATGGAATTATCAGAACCGTTGTTACAGTTACATGAAATTGTCAGAACCATTATAACACTTACATGGAATTATCAGAATCATTGTTACAGTTACATGAAATTGTCAGAACCACTATAACACTTACATGAACTTGTGAGAAACATTGTTACAGTTAGATGAAATTGTCAGAACTACTATAACACTTACATGAAATTATCAGAACTATTGTTACAGTAAGATGAAATTGTCAAAACCACTATAACACTTACATGAAATTGTCAGAACCACTGTAACAATTACATGAAATTGTTAGAACCACTACAACACTCACGTGAAATTGTCAGAACCATTGTTACAGTTACATGAAATTGTCAGAACTTCTATAACACTTACATGAAATTATCAGAACCGTTGTTACAGTTACATGAAATTGTCAGAACCATTATAACACTTACGTGAATTTATCAGAATCTTTGTTACAGTTACATGAAATTATCAGAACCGATGTTACAGTTAGATGAAATTTTCATAACCACTATAACACTTACATGAAATTATCAGAACCATTGTTACAGTTAGATGAAATTTTCATAACCACTATAACACTTACGTGAAATTATCAGAACCTTTGTTACAGTGAACCACTATAACACTTACATGAAATTGTGAGAACCATTGTTACAGTTACATGAAATTGTCAGAACTACTATACCACTTACATGAAGTTATCACAACCGTTGTTACAGTTACATGAAATTGTCAGAACCACTGCAACACTTACATGACATTATCAGAACCATTGTTACAGTTAGATGAAATTGTCATAACCACTATAACACTTACATGAAATTGTGAGAAACATTGTTACAGTTAGATGAAATTGTCAGAACCACTATAACACTTAAATGAAATTATTAGAACCCTTGTTAAAGTTAAATGAAATTGTCAGAACCATTATAACACTTACGTCAAATTATCAGGACCATTGTTACAATTACATGAAATTGTCAGAACCACGATAATACTTACACGAAATTATCACAACCGTTGTTAGTTACATGAAATTGTCAGAACAACTATAACACACGTGAAATTATCAGAACCATTGTTATATTTACATGAAATTGTCAGAACCACTATAACACTTACATTAAATTATCAGACCGTTTTTTCGGTTACATGAAATTGTTAGAACCACTATAACACTTACATGAAATTGTGAGAACCATTGTTACAGTTACATGAAATTGTCAGAACCACTATAACACTTACATGAAATTATCAGAACCATTGTTACAGTTACATGAAATTGTCAAAACCACTATTAGTCTTACGTGAAATTATCAGAACCGTTGTTACAGTTACACAAAACTGTTACTAAACCAACATAACATTTTAAAAACAGCAAAATCCTTTAATGTATTTAAAAATTTCAACAAAATATTGAAAAATGATATCTTTTTCAACAAAATTTGGAAAAAAATTGAAAATCTCATCTCTCAGGTATAAAATTATAACTTCCATGATTAAATATTTTACGTTTTTCAAAATTTATCGAAAAGAAGAAAATTCACCTCGTAGTGATCTGGAGTCAGGGTTCATATTCATATTTACAATATCAATTCTCCCGCAGGGTGGTGCAGACTAGATGCACCTATTGAGAGGATTTAGACGTCCCTCGCAGTACCCGAGTCTAACACACACTTACACTTACAACACTACACTTTAACATTTTACACTCAAACTTACATTTAGGGAGGCGATAATAGCTGCAATATGTTTTTCGCCTTAAAATAATAATAATAAAAAAATACAATTTCCAATTTTTAAAATTTTTGCTTTTATATTACAACAATGTGTGTGTGTGTGTGTGTGTGTGTGTGTGTGTGTGTGTGCTGCGCGCGCTCACGCGTGTGTGTTTGTGTTTGTGTATTGTGTGAGTTATAAGGGCTTATATATACGACCCCCCAAATTAATGCTAAGTGGGTTTAACAGTTGACCCACTTTTAAACAGTGTTTACGTCCGAAATTGTCACTGTATAGCAATTACTTTAGTGAATAATCATATTTTCAACAATATTTTACTTTTTAATACTTTTTTAAATTATAGATCAATATTTATACAAATTATACTTGTAAAACTAATTATGTTTTTGTTTCGAAATTTTAATATAACATGTAAACTTTTGTTTCCCATATTAGTATTATAAAGCATATATGCTCATGTTACTTTATTATAATTAAGATTGTAGTACTGTATTACCTTAATATTAATATACTAGCGAACCCGTGCGACCTTTCATAGTTAATGTGAGAAAGACACGAATAATATGCAACACTGTGTTACAGCACCATTTTATAAACATGAGATCGAAGTGACCTATGAAATATGTAACAATCTTACCTTGTTGTTACATGAATGAAGAGAAATGAGCTTAGGACTTTTTTCAATGAAATCACTGTCCGTGATTATACGAGGTTTGTCCAATAAATACGCGAACTAAGGTCATAAAAACTTTATTTTACAAAATTTCATCTACATTGATTTTGTCCCCTTCAAAATACTCTCCATTCACTGCTATGCACTTATCCCATCTTCTTTTCCACTCTTCAAAGCACCCTTGGAAGTCCTCGGAAGTCAGGCTTTTCAGTCTCCTCGTCGTTTCTTGTTTTATTGTGTCCACATCTTCCCAATGCTGTCCCCTCATCACATTTTTGCATTTAGGGAATAGAAAAAAGTCGCAGGGGGCGAGGTCCGGTGAATAAGGGGATGATCAAGGATAGTGATTGAATTTTTAGCCAGAAACTGGCGAACAATCAAAGCCGAATGTGCGGGTGCATTGTCTTGATGAAGAATCCATCCATCGTTTTGAGTCAAATGTGGTCGCACACGACGCACTGTTGATTTTCCTAAATTTAGTTCTTCAGCTATCATTCGGACAGTTTTTCGGCGATCAGTAAGGACAAGACGCCGCACACGATCAATGTTTTCATGCACACAAGAGGTTGAAGGTCGTCCAATTCTTGCATCATCCGTGGCGTCTTCTCGACCTTCTTTAAAGCGCTTAATCCACTTGAAAATGGCTGTTTTCTTCATAGCATTATCACCATAAACAACTCTCAACATTTCAGCAATTTCTTGGTAATTTTTACCAAGCTTTACCAAAAACTTGATGTTAATTCGTTGTTCAGTGAACTGGTCAATTTCCATATCGACGAACAAAAAAATAATGCAAAACTAAAAATAACTCTACTCGCAAGATCCGCACAGCGTAGTTCTGCCAAGCACTGACGGCTCATTGGGTCCCAGACAACACGTGAGGCCAGTGGACGTGGCTGAACTCTCCGTAATGGCCACCCTATTCGACCATTTCGCGTATTTATTGGACAAACCTCGTACGTATTAAACACAAATTCTGTAAATAAAATAAATCGAATTATACCATTGGCTGGAATTTAATTACTATAACACAATAACCTTTAATTCGTAACTTGTATTTTAAGATTACTGTACATATCTTCCTAAGTAAAATCTTTGCAAAACCATGTAGGC
Organism: Callitettix versicolor; assembly: GCA_022606455.1. Lineage (NCBI taxonomy): Eukaryota > Metazoa > Arthropoda > Insecta > Hemiptera > Cercopidae > Callitettix > Callitettix versicolor. The sequence continues at coordinate 78,048,712 of CM040190.1, forward strand.
CTACTGTTTCTTGTCAATATAACTTCTGTTAAAATGGATTTTATAGTTATTTTTAATGCTTGTATGACCCATTAATAAAGTATTATTATTCATTATATTCGGGTCATTTAATACAATAGCTTTACTTCGTTCTACTTTCGTGTTTAAAATTGTAACCTGTAAAATTAAAAATTGAATTCTAACATTAAACTTTATTGAAATGTTTACATAATCAAAATAATGACCCTGAATTTGAAAAAAAATACCAGAAAGACGCCTGGAAACAAAACACACTCGCGCAGATACAAACAAATTTAAAGTACAGAATATTCCATTATACTATACCGAGTTAAACTGAATTTTATTTTTCAAAAAAACAGAAAAATTATGTAGAATGTGGATCAATGTTAATTACCAAATTACAGTGGAAATACGCTTACGAGGTATATAATATACCTTAACAAACTATAGAAACTAAAATTTGTCCAAAGGAAAAACTTTACTTTGAATATGTTCTTTTATTATTATATAATACAAGAATATATAATATATACATATTCTATATTATATATATTATTATATAATAGCAAAAACTGCATGTTTTCGTGATATCGCAGGCCTATAGGCTATAAAATACAAGAACTAAATGTTAGTTTTAAAAGAAGTTTACAGTAAAAACGTTGCTTTTAGACTTAACAAACTAAACGTCCAAGTAGGAAGTCGAGCTACAGACTTAATTAAGCCTAGGCTAAGCAAAGTTTGTACACCGTGTCAAAAGACTGGCATTTCAGAAAGCTGAATAATGTATGAGACGAAACCATCCTCTTATGCATTAATAAGGATTTGAAACTGCCTCCAGCTACGGAAATTTGTTTCAAACTGTTTTAGCTGGTAATTAGAATCCATTAATTTCGTTTTATAAACGTTATGCCAGTCAGTGTTATTCTATAGAACTAGTACTTTAGACCAGCGCTAAGTATTTTAGAAGCAGTACTACAAACATAGTAGTCCTAATATACAACTACTACGGCAGCAATACTGGAGAGGAAGTACTGGAGTAAGCATTTCATTTGAATGTTTAGTTGTTTATATTTAGCAGGCGAGAGATAGAGCCAAGCTTTATGTGGACACATATCAAATACAACAGAGCGGCGGGATGCCTTTATGTCCGGGACATGCACTTAGCTTTAATGTAAGCTGTAATTTTAGAGCTAATGTCTTCTTAATGTAAGCTTTTGTAAACATGAGCTCAGTAAACATCGTTCAGGACGGCGACAAAACAGTAATTATATTGTTTTACGTTTTATAATTATTTGTAGAAGCTTGGGAATACAGAATCCTTAGTTCAGCTGTAATTATTTATGTGCGATAATTAGCTGCAAGTTATAAAAAAAGTTAATTTTACAGACATTTCTGCTGTTCTGACGCCTTAATGTTATATAAGCTTTGTGATATACTAGGGGAAACCCGTGCTCACTTTAGGGGCCAACTCAATTAATATGTGTTTAAATTAATATATGTAACCGTATGCACAAATATTAGACTAATTATTTATAATGTTGTTATTAATTAACAGCTGTAAACAAATTATATCTTATAAACAAAAAATAAAACAGCTATTATTCAAAATCGGATATAAACAATTCAAAATTACTTTGAGTACGTCAGGATTTATATTATTGAGCCGCCATACCTAAAAAAAAAAATACATTTTCCATGTTCAAATCCTTGAAATTGGACACGTTATGTTAGATCCGAAAAAAATCTTAAGCCTGTCTGAATGATATCAAAAATATGTTTTAAGATTTTACATATTTCTGAGTTTATAGATCTCAACAAAAGTATGCTTTGAACAATACACCAACTACTCTGGAAGGTTTTTTGTGTTACTCGAAGTTTTGCGGTGTAAATACAAAAACGAATACTTCAGTAGTGCGGACTGTACAATGGCTGACTGGTTCAGTCTAATCCGCGTCGCGCTAATACAGACGACACCAAAGTCAGGTGATACATTAAAAAAAAAAAAACAAAAACAATGCTCGTGTTAACAATTCAAAGATCAAAACTATTTAAAAAAAATATGAAACAGGAAGTCAACGGACTATTATTACTTCTTTCTTTCATTACACACACACACACACACACACACACACACACACACACACACACACACACACATATATATATATATATATATATATATATATATATATATATATAACATTTTATAGTTTGTAGTTTAATATTTAATATTGTTTAGTATTTTTAACGTTTACTTTCAATTTTGTTTAACTCTGTAATTACCTCGACAGAGGGATTTTACATTTTTATGATGACCTGAAGATGAAACAGTATGATTTTGAAACCTCGGTTGCCTTTAGGACGTTAGTAAATAAACCACTATGCGGGAAAAAATAAATAGGTCTGATCTTATTTATATCAGACTTTGGTCTTGTGTCTATGTTGCCAAAATGGTATAACGTTTAAACCACGTAAGAAGTACACATTCCAAGTGAAAGTCATTTTTTAAAATTAATGTAGACCTAACCTTAATTTAATGTTAAATATAATTAAAATTAAATTGAAATAAAATGTTTTATATATATATATATATATATATATATATATATATATATATAGACATATACATATACACATACATATACATATACATATACATATACATATACGTATACATATACATGTACACATACACATTATTACACACACACACACACACACACACACACATATATATATATATATATATATATATATATATATATATATATTTATTTAAGGCGAAATGCAACGTTGTCCGGGCAGTCTGGAAAGTAACGAGGCACGAGTCGCACGTATCCTTTGGCCAAACCAAATTTCATCGTATGTATTTAAACGTGTTTCGTGTTTGTGACGTATGTTTTTGATGTTTTGTTTGACTTTGTGACGCTTCGACAATGGGATTTAACATTTTGTCTCACGGCCTGAAGATGGAACAATAGAGTTTCAAAACAGCTGTAGCCTTTACGAGGTGAGTAGATAGACCACTGACGGGAAGAATAGGTCATAATCCTAATTACTTAAATGTGTGGTCCGGTGGCTATGTTGCAATAATAAAACTTTAAGGACAATTAATACCCATTTAGTTTCATAATACAATTTATTAGTAGTATAGTACTAGTTATATTACCCATTGTTAATTTTGTTACTATTTTGTAGTTTATGTAAATTTAAATTATGTTTTCTAATTTGTCTATTTTTTATTTAGTTAGTTTAAAGAATATGTTTTAACTAAACAAAAATAAGTGAAATAATGAATATTTTTAATAAAACTTGTGAGTTTAAGAAGGTATTTATTATATTTTTGTTACCGGTAATATAATGCAAGTCTGCTAAAAAGAAGTTCCCAAATAACAATGTGTACTGAATTTTTTGTGACACTTAACTGGAGACGTTTAAGCTTTATCCTTGAAGTCCTTATGTGTAATTTATTTCGGAAATATTTCAGAACAAATATAAAAATCATACAAATGTTATTGCCGAAAAGCAAACATAACTTCCCCAATAAAATGATTGTAAATCGCTTTGTAACGGTCGATGTGAGATACAACACATCTATTCTGTTTAGCTTTACCATGGGTGCAAATGTAGATTCAAAACAACCCACTTTGTAAAATTTAATGGATTTATTGGCGCATACATTTTGGCATGGGCAGCTTATTCGACAATGTGAGTGATAAAGCTTTTACGAGTTTCTGGTGATAAATATAAACAATTAAAAAATGAGAACATATAATCATGTTTTTGAATTCTCAAAAGTGTACTGTCAAAATAAATATGAAGTAATTACAATAACAAAATAATAATTACATTTGGCTATAAATTATCAGATTGAATTTGTAGGCTATTTTATTATTATGTTTCAATTATTAAAGGTGAATTAATTTAAGAAGATGATGTAACCGTCAACATAAAATTAGATAACTATAACTGATATATGCATATTTCCTACGAGTTTGATCTGTCTTTAATATTATGTTATATAATATAACAGTTTAACAATTTTAATGGGAATATATCCTATTCCTAACTTTATAATAATATAACATGAATATTATATTATTATAATATATACATATATTACATTTACATATCCATGTACAAATACATATAATTTACATATACATATATATATATATATATATATATATATATATATATATATATATATATATATATATATATATATGTGTGTGTGTGTGTGTGTGTGTGTGTGTGTGTGTGTGTGTGTGTACATACACACATATATGATACTTTCGTGTAAGTATACATATACATATATATTTCTTGAATTGTTTTTATTGCATTATTTCTGGAATTTTTTTTGAACTGATAAAAAATTGTTTGTCTTATATATTAACAAAATTCAAAAACTGCTTTTTGTGAAAAGCTCTTTACCACTAGTGCTCTTAAACTAAATATTTTCAGTGATAATTAAATTTATTCTAATGTTTAATTTATATAGAATCATATTAAAACACTGGAATGTCTCTTTTCTTAATTAAATAACTTTATTGAACTGAACGAAGTTTTCTTTCTAAATAATTACTTTGAATAAATTAATAATTTTCTCCGCGTATTCAAAAGCTTCAGCATTACACTCGAGCTTTGAATTCAACACTTATTTTTATTTTAACCGTTTTGAAAGTTTGTGATTAAATTAATCTTATAAAACCTCATTGCGAACGTACATCTTGTGTTAGATGATTTCCGCTTCTGTCATATTTAAAACAACATTTATGTTTTATAACGGTGTTTGAATAACATAGGCTAAATACTTTAAAAAATAGAAGTAATCTTGTTATTGTTAAAAATGTCGCGTCACGCAGATGTCTTGTTACGTTGTAAACACGAAAATGAACGACGCTCACCGTCAAATTCGTACAGGCGTCAAAGCTACATATTTACGGTTTTTTTAAAAATTGAAAATGTTAATTTACGATGTTTCTGATACTGATTAACATGTTGTGAAGATTAAATGATTTGAAATGCCCTCCATTTTTAACCTGTTTAACAAATTTATATAAGCCATTAACAAAACTTTTTTTTGTACAAAGTTCTAATCAAAGCGGACTAAAATTCCTAGCGTGATCGTACAACACGTTTACGTTATCCTAATTACTAATTACTTTCTGACGTACGCGCGCACGCACACACTTTTTAGAAGGTCGTTCTATTATTCGATGGATATTGGAAACACGTAAGGATCACCGTATAATGAAACTTTCATGTAAGTGCAGCCAGAAGAATTCTTGAGGTCGTAAATGAACACAGAGGTTCCATGGGCTTAGCTCTAGAAAATTTGCATTTTAAAAAATTGCAAAAATCAGCATTTTGAAAGAACACAACATCTGAAGCATCGTGATGTGTGTATTAGCCGGAGTTCATACAAAGCAAATAAATTGTAAGAATTACAAAGGACATAGAACCAAACCGGATCTCTGGAAGTAGGTGCTTGGGAGTAACTCCAGTTTGTGATGTGACAAATCTCTCAGTTTTAGAAGAAAAACGTAACGATCTACTTTTTATTAGAAAACAAAAGTTATCATTTTTGTAATGTGGAAGCTATTTTAAACAAATTTCAGAACAATCGGAAATTCATTAAGTTATGCTTTAATAAGGTGCTCTTAATGATACTGAAGAGACCAGAAAAAAACTGTTATATTTCAAAAACAAACAATTTCAAAATGGAAACAGGAAAAGCAGTTACTAATGGAATAATGACGACAATGGTTGTGATTTACAAGATTATAAGAAAAACCGTACCTTGAACGTGTTTCACCCTTAAAGTCATAAAAACAGAAGGAGAAAAAATTTGCATGGTCAGTGCATGAGGCACGACAAAATAGAGGGAGCCTGTGGAATGTTGCCTCGGATAAAAGATGATATTACCTTGCGAGCTATGCTTAACGGTCAGCATAACCCACACAATCGATTTAACGTCCGTCCAAACAACCCCTATTTTTGTAATAGCATTGTGGATACAAAAAGGCAAGCAATTTACGAGCACCGGCCATGTAAATATTTCCATCGTAAGAAACTGTTTGAAATTCTGAATAACATTATTCAAATTCACGTGAGTAAGTGTAATTTGTTGGCCTGAAAGAACACTAAGAAATATTTTTATACTTTTATCTTATGCATCAATGCATGATGAGTTAAAAATTAATACAAATTGCCAGTAATTTCACTTTCTGACTTCACAGTGAAACAATGTGGATAACATTAATAATTTTGTGGTACACGACAATTAAAGGTCAACGGTTTTATATTTAACTACTTTTAGCAAAATATATTCAAATCTCTCTCTCTCTCTCTCTCTCTCTCTCTACACACACACACACACACACACATACATACATATATATATATATATATATATATATATATATATATATATATATGTTGTCACCTATACATCGTGACCGAATTATCAAATAAAAAAGAACAGTTCCTTTTGAGGGAAATTCACGTTTCTAGTTTTAAAACAATTAACAATTATTCTTTATTAAATAAAATCCAAAACAGAACCGATTACAAAACACAAGGAATTAATTAAACATTAATACGAATGTCAGAAACACATTTCGCAAGAATTAACGCGTTATTTATAATGCTGCCAAGGAGCCTAGGCCCGGGGGATTTATTTTTGCACACCTCCGCACTAATTACTGCAATAATTTGTTGGTTCCAACTTCACGCGATTTAACAGTCACGGGGGGAGGGGGAGGGGATATAACGAATAGAATGCCAACATCATTTAACACAAAATTATAGGAATTTACTTTTTTAAAATAAACTACGACTAGTAAACATATAATTTTTTTAATGAAATTCCAATGTATTTATTGTATAGATATTTTCAAATCATGTTTTTCTTATTATATACTTAGAAAAGAAGTATGCTATAAGAAAAGAAAATCTAAGTCACTCCTCGTGCTGGGTCGCAGTGTTTACTCGGGACATTTTTACAGCAAACCAGTTGAAAATCAAAGAGTTGCTTCCAAATGTTCTTCCGACTATTGTGCACACGTGGGCTAATGCAGACGATGGGATGATTTATAGCGAATGAAAATGCCAAGCCCTCGCTGGGAATCGAACCCGGGTCCTCGGGGTGAAAGCCTAGTACGCTATCTACTAGGCCACCGATGAAGAGAAAAGAAAATCGAGTGTTTTTATGTAACACGTTTTTTGAAAATCTCATTCCATCATTGTAACCAATATTAAAATTGGCAAAAACTAGAAAGTCCACTGAAAATCAGGAAATGATCCGTGACCGCTGCCAGGTTTACTTGAAAACTTAAAATGTTATTTCACGTAATCGGATTAAAAAGTGTAAAGAAAATAGTCGCTGTTTTAAAGGTTTTAGAAGGCACACTTGAAAATGTGAGATTTTGGAAAAAAATTGTCCAAGGTGTTAAAAAATTAATTTTTTGACATCAGAATTAAAACGGCGTAACATGCTGAACAGAAAATTTATTTGAAATTCTACATATTGTTTTATTACAGTGTGGTCACACACAGTGCTTTATTGTGCCTGCGTTAAAATTTGACATTACTATTGACGTAATTGTCTAATTTGGTGGCTCAATACATCTCCCACCTGACAATCAGTGGCCACTGTAAATCCATCATGATTAAGTCAGAAGCAATAATCGACGTTAATTTGAGGAAAGGGGATCCATTTAGAGTATGAATAACAGATCCCCTTCCAATCTGCACTTGTTAGTCTCTCACTAATTATCCCGAGCTGACGCAACGGATCTCACTTACATTACAGTTTTTACATTTTCATTCTGTTTCAGAACATTTCTTATTGTTTCTCCTGCAGAGGAATTCAGTTATGTACTTTTTTTAAAAAAGATAGATCTTAAAAGTGTTATTAGTTCTTCTATGCGTATTCATTCACGTTTATGAACATTCTTATTTTAAATTAAATAACAACTGCTTAGTCTCCTTACCTGTACAGGGTGCTTAAATAATTCAGGAAGTGGTTATGTGGGTAAAAAAAAGTTCCTGCAAACATCCGAAAACCATGAATCCACCATTTTGTACTAAATAATTTATATCTCTAGAACTGTTTAACCGATTTTGTTGAAATTTCGCATCCATTAATGTAAACAACGATGATATAAATATAAAAACTTTAATACAATAAGTACATCCAGTGTGAATGTATAAAACAATGTCCACACCGCCCTCAGCAACAGTCACTGTCTTACTGTTATCATTTTCTGTTGGATAGTTTCATACTATTGCACCAAAAATTATTTCCAACATTTGTTATACAAAATAACTGTTTTTTTAGTAATTTTCATTTAAAACAAGTAGTACTCACAAGGTGTTACTGTAAAAAATTAATACATATCTGTCAGCATTAGAAAATACAATAAATTGAAAGAGTTCTCTTATTTGGTTCTAAATCAAAATATTTAAAAAAATAAACTAGGCAGTGTCTGGTATAATTTTTAGCTAAATATTGAATTTTAAAAATTTAATTAGAATTTTTAAAATACAGGTTCGAGTTGTACGACCTTCTTCTGTCCATATGTGGTTAAAAAATTCATATCTTTGCGTGCACCATAGTTTTAGTTCTACGTAACACACGCACGCACACGCACACACACCACTGAAATACTTTCTTTAATTAATATTTAATAAAAATTCTTCCAGAGATATATATTATTTAATAAAAAAAATACAGATATATGTTACAAAGATTATAGTATTTTCTTTGTTCTTTATGTTGACCAATTGCGCGCATTACAGTTGATGAAGAGCGCCTCGGTGGCCTAGTGGATAGCGTACTAAGTTTTCACCCCGAGGACCCGGACCGGGTTCGATTCCCGGCGAGGGCTTGGCATTTTCATACGCTATAAATCATCCCATCGTCTGCATTAGCCCAAGTGTGCACAATAGTCGGACGTTATATAGCCTATAGCCTATATATATATATATATATATATATATATATATATATATATATATATATATAATACAGTTGATGAAGGCAGGTGCCTCGCAGTACAAGTTCAACAGTGCGGTTCCGTGTGTTATGTCGTTGTTGGTCAAACTGGTATAGCCTAGCGCAAAGACGACACGCCACCTTGGGAAAATGTTTACAAAAATTAATTCTGTATTCGCTTAATCACTGGACTGTTTTGTAGGAATATATAACTATAGAAATAAGTTGAAAAGGTTCCTTCCTGTCGGTGATTCAGTTAGGTTGTTGCAAAGATTGCACAACACTGGTTAAACAACGAAGTCTGATACAGTTTTAAGAGAAAAGTTCTTTAAAAATTGTTGGGATAAGTAGTCCATATGAAAGGCCTAATTTGGTTTTGTTAAATAGCTGAGGATAAATTACAGCGAACCTTTACTATTTATTGGCTTGTGTTTTGAAGGAAATACCGGAGGCGGAAGTTTTGTAAAAAAGCAATTCCTTTCTATGTTGTAGCCTGTCAACTGCAGTAGCCCCAACTTGTCTAATTAAATGACTAATTTAAACATTTTAATTAAATTAATATGCCCTCTTTTGATCGCTTAGAATGAACTGTCAGGCTTCAATCGTCGTAAAATAAAGTTGAATATGTATTTTAAAAACTTTTATTTTTTAAATATCTAAAGAATAACAACCGAGTAAGTCTGTCCATCAGAATCATTAAAAAAACTTAATTCTTCGCACGCATCTATCCCACTGACGTAACGGAAGCCAATTTTCAAATACATAATCTCCATTAACATTGAAAATACGAAATTGAACTGTGATTGCTGCCAAATTAAATTTCTTAATTTTATCGGATCTTATTTAATATTATATGTGCATTAGCGACCGTATAGGGTTGGATCTTACCACGATAATCGTTCTAGAGCTCATCGTCCAATGAAAATTCACTAAAAGATCAGGAAAGAAACACTTCATACAACAGACAACATTAGAAGATTGTTACTGTTTGCAATATTTGCAATTAAAACAGTATTTGCAACCATTAACCTATCAGCTACAACCTGTGCATTATGCAATGCCGCAATCAGGTCACTGAGTGCCATTAGAAATGTCAATACGTATATTCATATATACGACGGTATATTAACGTGTAAATAATGCCACTGTTAATTTACGTTCCCTGTTTTACATTATGCATAATATTTAACTTTACCGATGATGTCGTTTACGTTAATTACAAGAACAATGTATTTTATTAGAACTGGAAATTATATATTTGGGGCGAGGGTCAGACAGAGACAAGAGTGATCTGAATCAAAAAAAACGATTAACAATTTTTAGCAGCAATAATGTGTGCACTGTGACAATAATATCGTAATTTACTGTTAACCTAAACAAATATATTTTATGTAATATTTTTAGACACTATTACACCATAACTTTATCAACATTTATTGGCATTAAGGTGTACGTATTTTTTCTGCTATTTTGTTTTCATTTAAATTATAAAAAAACGACATAATCAGCGATTAGTTTCGTTGGAAATAAGATAAAAATAACAAAACGTTTTAAAAAAAATGTTTTAAACCTATTATTTATACATTTTGAAAATAAAAATTTGCTTGCATTGGCCACTTTCTTACTTCTAGATCTAGATACGGAAACGTTGTTTTATAATTGTTTCATTTAACTACTTGGACTCAATATGTTTTCTGTTATAGTCTTCACACCAATTCGTTACCTAATTCATAATTAGAGAATGTTTTAGTTGAAAATATTAACTTTATTAGAATAAGTGTATTACAAATTATTTTCCCAAAATAGTTGGTTATATGTTTTCAGATACAGGCAGATCAAGTACTCTTTACAGAAGCTAAGACTGACCCGAAATGTTGCATAAACTGGAATGCAACAGTTATATAACTTGCAGACGTGTGATTCCCTTGTGGCTTCCTTTATTGGAAAGGTACTCACTTTACATCACTTTCACGTTCCGCTTGTAATTAACAAGAATTATTTTTCACAAGATTGGTAGTTCCTGTTATTTTTTATAAATGCAGCTCTCAGATTTAAGGTCAATAAGAACAAAAAAGTGATGTTTCTAATAATGTATATTTAACTGTAATTAGCGCGTAGGAGAATGCATAAGTGTATTTACTGTTTCCAGTATTTTGTCGCCTAACACGTGAGTAAAATTTGGGGTTGCGTCTATTTTGAGCAATTTAGATTTTTCAAGATATTTTCAATTTTTTTTAGTTTATGAACGTCATTTTTTGAACAATTACTGGCTTATGTTAATATAATATTTTATTTGTTTGGCTGTTCGAGAGTTTCACTAAGCTTTAGTTGAATAATTTTCAAGTAACAGATATAAAAAAATATTATTTGATTTATCAAGAAATTGAAAGTTAAAAAGCTATTGAAATAATAATAATGATAATTGCTAACAATACACTAGCAGCAAGCTCACATTATACTCGCAATGGTGAAGCTATAACAAGCACAAGCTTGGAGTGTTACACAAGACTTGTTTCAGTTAATATTTCAGTAGACGTAGAAAATCGATTAGACATTCCTCTTTGATTACTTCACTTGGTGTCAAAGTGTTTGTAGGCCTGTAATATACTGTAATTGATGTGTGTAATGAGTTCTCTCATTCGAATGATCTTAAAGGTTTGCAGTTTTCCCTCAAGGATTGCTAATGTTTTGTTCAACGACGAAGTCAATTAGAGATAATATTTTATTTTTAAACTTGAGCGAAGAGATTATGCATTTCTGTTCTAAAATGTAACAAACGTTTGTGTTTGTTTTTAATGACTTTTTTGTTTGGTTAGTTTTTTGCCGATAACCGTAATGAAAACACACTGCAATTATATAAAACATTTTAAATTGATATTTAACTTTGTATTTGTAAAAGTCAACAATTCTATGTTCAGAAAAGTTGATATTTCAAGATGTTATAAAACAATCAATCATGTACAAAAAAATAATCAAATATCACAAATGTGCCGAAATTATCTATTAATTTATTTGATTTAAAAACAATTAGTTTATCAGTGTTCCCTTAAAGCGCCATGGAATAAGTTACATTACTCGTGTAAGTGTAATATTTCGTTCTCTTCAATGTTGTTTGAGTTGTGAGATACAGTGCTTTAAGGCTAAGTAGCCTTACTCACCAAATCGGCAGTCCTATCAGGTGGTCAATGTGGCGCAAACACTTCCACTACCGGCTGGTCACTGAAAAAGACCTCACTGGAGCATGCAGCCGATAGTGATGCGGATACGGTCAGTAGAGCTTGAGGAAAGGCCGTGTCGCATAAACCACATGAGCAACGTTTGCTTGCATGCAGAGCAACTTGTAGGCCTATAACAATATATTAACGTGATGGACCGAGAAATAATTGTTGTTGCTGCGAACAGTGCTGATAAGAGGTAACAAAACTCGTCAGCTCTGCCTTGTCTGGAAGCGCAAATATGTCGAGCTGAACTTCCGCTTGAAAGTCAAAGCATATCATTACTGAGTATGAGAAATGCTTGAAAGAAAATGTCGGAATGATAAAACCTCTTTTTGAGGAAGAGAAAAATGAAAAGAAGTAAAAAAATTACTTGGAAGAGAATAATAATTGACAGGAGAGAGAATAATTATCTCCTGCTAATCACCTTACATTCAAGCAAAAAGAGGATATACCGAGAGAAAAACTTGTACTGTGCTTTTAAATGAAAGGAGGACATACGGAACTGAAAAGCTGGTCCCATCGCCACTTGGAGGGTAGACATTCAGTGACAATCTGGCTGGTTATACATGGATTTTTTTTTTATTATTTTATTTTACGCTACAACTAAGTAATAAAACTTATCTAGCAGCTTAAATCTAATAACAGTTAACTATTAGTCGGAATTTAGTCCACTGATTCAAGTCCACCAGATATCCACTGCGGGAAACAAAGTATCATCACTGCACTAAATCTACAGGCTTGGTTCTCTTAAGTCTCCTTATTACCCTGTTGGTACTTGAGATCTGGAGCACTGATGGATTTTCATGATTAATAAGCTTCTTTAAATGCTTAATTGCTGTAATTTTAATTTCCTCATTTACTGTGTTCATCTTTAAATCTCTGTGGATGTCATCATTCCTAATATACCAAGGGGCGTTAACAATTCCACGTAGCACCTTGTTTTGGAAGTTTTGTATAATTTTAATATTGGATTTCTTGGTGCAACCCCAAAGTTGTAAGCCATACCTCCAGATTGGTTGCAAAATCTGTTTATATAATAACAATTTGTTGTGTATGTTAAGTTGGGAACTTCGTCCAATCAATCAATACATTTTCCTATACTTAATAGGAAAATACTCTTCTCTTATACTCTTCTTTTTTCTTTTTGAAATGCGCTTTCCATTTTAATTTAGTGTCAAGTGTCATACCAAGGTACTTTGCCTCATTTGCATATGGAATAGCTTGTTCGTTTATGTACACTGTTATCTTCTTGATTTTTCTGTTTGTAAAATTTACATGAATTGATTTTTTTTCATTTAATTTAATGCGCCACTTTTTTGTCCAAGCATTAACTTTGTTGACCGCATTTTGTAGCTTACCAGTAGCTTCTTCTACAGTGCTCCCTACGGCCAGAATAGCAGTATCGTCAGCAAAGGTGGCCATTGTGGTATCTTGATTTAATGGTATGTCACTGGTATACAATAAGTACAGTACTGGTCCAAGAACACTACCCTGGGGTACTTCAGCAGATATTTCTTTGAAGTCAGAGTATTCACTTCCATGTTTTACTCTAAACAGTCTGTCAGATAAATAAGACTGTAGGATTTCACAGAACTGTTTTGGTAAGTCACGTCTTAACTTGTAGTTTAACCCATCGTGCCAGACTTTATCAAAGGCTTGAGTAACATCAAGAAATACACTAGAGCATACTTTTTTTCTTTCTAGTGTGTCTTCTATTATTTTAGCTATCCTGTGTACCTGATCAATTGTAGAATGATTGTTTCTGAAACCAAATTGGTGATTTGGAATCAGATTTCTTTCCTTTAATATTGGGTTTAAACGGCTTAACAGCAGTCTTTCGAACACTTTTGATATTACTGAGAGCAGTGATATAGATCGATAAGATTTTTTGTCATTAGGATCTTTTCCTGGCTTGAGAATAATGAGTATATTATATAATAATATATAGATGTTATAATTTCTGCCACTTTCCATTGTCTTGGTACATCTTTTAGTCTAACAACAGCATTTATGATATGCAAAAGCTTCATCAATGCTATTTTAGGCAGCTCTTTGAGAATCTGACCTGTTATTAGGTCATAACCAGGACTACTTGAAATTTGAAAATTTGAGTTTAAATTTTTTATTTCATGTTCAAGCTCTTTGAGTGTTATGGGTTCAATTTCCATTACATTATTTTGATGGTTTATTGTAATATTTTCCTCTGCTGTTAGTCTAGGGAATGGTTTAAAAGTGTCTTCAAGGTGCTGTGCAAATATATCTGCCTTGTCTTTATCACTTTTTGCCCATTGGTTATTGTCTTTTCTAATAGGTGGTACTTGAGATACTGGCCTTTTAAGCCCTTTCGAAGCTTTCCAGAGTGAATAGTCCGTATCCTTCTCTGCAGTTAAATCCTGGAGGTAACGGCTGATGGTTTCATTTTTTACTTCATTAATCATGACTTTAAGTTTATTGCCCAGTCGATTTAATATAGTTTTGTCTTGTGGAGACCGACTATGTTGCCAAGTTTTCCGTGCTTTTCTTTTGGCGTTTACTAACTCTCTGACTTCAGCCGGATAGACGATGTTAGTTTTACCATTTATAGTTGCTTTGGTGGTTGGTGTATTCCTCCAAGCTGCACTCTGTATGTTACCCACAAACAGGTCAACTTCTCTCTCCAACTGTTCAAATGTTTTTAGAGGCACCTGTAGTACAGTAAGGCTTTCTACTACATCCCTAAATCCATCCCAGTTAATTTTATAGTTAGTGAGCCTCGGTGGAATTTCTTTTTGGAGCATAGTTTCATTTATTGTTAAGATTACAGGTGAATGATCTGATGAGAGATCGTTGTTATGTTCAACACTTGTAGAGTTTGTAGAGAATCCTTTAGTTACGAAGAAATCGATAACATCTGGCACTCTGTTGACATCAGCAGGCCAGTATGTGGGTATTCCTGTAGAATGGAAGTCACAGTTTACTTCCATTCCTGCTTCAAAAAGTGCTTTTCCTTTGATGTTAGTCAGTCTTGAACCCCAATGTGTATTTTTGGCATTGAAATCTCCGCCAATGACAAATCTGCTACCAAGAGTTTTGAATAAGTCTAAGTAATTGTTTTTTTGTAATATATATCGTGGAGGACAATAGATGGCCGTGATGTTAAATTTAGAGCTCTTAGTTTGCACAGTAACAGTAGTAGCCTGTATGGATTCAGATTCTATTTGTATATTTTCTGTGTGTTTTAATGACTCTTTAATAATTATAGCAGATCCTCCTCTTGCTTTGTTGGAAGGATGGATAGTGTGATATATTCTATATCCTTTCATTTTAATGAAGGATTGTTTAGTAAGATGAGTTTCTGAAATTAAACAAATGTCTATTTTTTCATTCCAAAGGAATACCTCCAGCTCTTGCAATTTGTTCAGGAGCCCATTCGCATTCCATGTTGCAATTCTGAAACAACAGTTCATTTATTTTTCCTAGACTTATCTTTATCCTTTTTGCTCTCAAGTTTGTCCAATCTGCTGATTATCATTTTGTTTGTTTCGTTTTGTTCATCCAGTCTGCTAAGGATGAGAGCAAGAGTTTCTGTAATATACTTTTCATTTTTACTGGGAATAGCTTGAGTTACTTGTGCGAATGTTTTTTGGTTAGAGCAATTGGGTTCATTTTCTTTGAATTCCCCGTGTCTTGCCCTGTTATAAAAAACTCTGGGTGTCTGCTGAGTTCTTTGTCTTTGTGTTAGATTTTCGTTGCGTCGTTTTTGGAGCTCTTTGGCATCCTCGCATCCTCTATAGTTGGCTGGGTGTGCTCCCTTGCAGTTGATGCACTTAGGGGTAGTTTGTTTATTTTTATCACAATTTTTAGTAAGGTGTTTTCCAGCACATTTAACACAGTATGGTTCTTTCTGGCAATATGCTTGGGTATGGTTAAATCCTTGGCATCTCTTACATTGTGGTATGAGTTTGGAGTTTGTCCTTAACGGTTCCATTTTTACAATTAAATTGAGAATTGACTTGATTTCATAAATTCTCTTAATATTTTCTTTGTTTTCAAATGTTAGCATGAAAATAGGGAGTCCTCTCTTAACTACAGTTTGTTCACCTCTTTCATTAACTTGTTTCTCATATCTGAGTATATTAACTGCATCAAGGATTTTATAACCTCTGTTTGCCAGATCTTCCTTTATATCTTCCACTGCACATGACGCATGGATGCCTCTAGCAATAACCCTTATTGGCCTATCATTTTTGTTTTCATACGTATACCATTGCAGATTATTTTCCTTCAGTTTCTTTGCTAGGGCTCTGTAAGTGTCTGAATCCCCCACATTGATTTTTAATACATTGTTATTCATTGTAGTAACCTTGTATTCTTTATCAGTGACTGATTTTAGTATAGATTGTAAATTCTTATAGTCTATTATTCCTGTCATGTTGATTGGTGGTGTTTGATGTTCTTTCAGCTGCTTCATTCTCACTTCATTTTCTTTTGTTTCTTCAGTCTTAGTTGTTAAATCTACAACTTCAGGTGAATATTCCGCTTTCCGTTTTTTGAGCGGTCTTTTTCTTTTAAGGATCCAGTCAGTTTCTCTACTTAATTCTTCTTCATCAGTCTGGTATTCCATATCTTTATCTGTAGTAGTCTCACTGATCCTGGTTTGTTCTTTTCTGGCACTTGAGACTGTGTCACCTTTATTTCCTTTTTTTGAGTTCCGCTATTTCTTTCTTAAGTTCATCACAAAGTGCTATCATCTCACTAAGTTTGATCCGAAGTACGATGTTTTCTTCTTCAAGATTTTTATCACTTTCCGAACTCTTTGGAGGAGTTCTAGCTATCATACGACTCCTTCTAAATGGACCATCATTAAGCAATAGTTGGCCCCCCCCAGAATCCTTGGGACCGACCTCCTCAGAGGGTGGATTTTCCAGTTTACCTGGTCTGCCACCTGGAGTATTATTATCCATTTGTTGATCCATTGCTCATGACTTGAATTTGGACTCTTCTGTAAGGGTTACCATACCTAAAAAGAAGCTGATGGAGAATCCTCAGCCCCCCCCCAGCACAGATCTGCTCACTGACCCAGTTTCCACCTGGTTACTCAGCTTAACAGGGGCACCTCTAGTAGGTTAAGTGCTGGAGTTAGAGTGAGAGAGGCTAAGAGAACTCTCTTCATGAGTACTTATATTAAGTTGCTAGGTTTATACATGGATGGCAGAGAAGATCAGAACCTTCAAGTATTCAGGTGTGCGTAACCAACAGACATTGTGACCGACGGTCATGGGACTCGCTGTTTAATTTGTTGAGGTAAGGGAACAAGAAAAACCAAACGTGGTTTACTTGCCACTTGATATACTGTCAGAAACAATACAAAAGGAATCCTTTGTTTTAAAATCCTGAATTCAAGAAAATTTATGCAATGACTGCGTCACTTATACCCCTCCCCCCGCGTGTTAACCGGTTTCTAAAAACTGTTAGTTAAGCACATCTCTAGTGTTTAAACATTTAAATTTAGCCAAAATGTTAAGAAACACGACCGTTTATTAAATTGATATACCAGGAAAATATAGACATATGAATATGCACTTTAAATTTTATAAATAGGCGAGTGAAACAGGGAAATTATAAATTACGTTTTACGAAGTACAATGTGCTTCTCATTTTGTTAAATTATGTATGGATATGAAATTGCTTTTTCAAAAATGTAGAGTTAAAACCTTTAAAGGTAGTACCATTTTTCAAAATGAATTAGCAGATTTTGCGAAGAAATAAACCTAACTGAGCTGTTTTCATGTAAACATGGTGGTATAAACTTTTATTTGGTTATTAAAATTATATCAGTGTCGTACCTAAAGTGGAAAACTATTTTGAGGTTAAGGAAATAAAAATACTGCGTACAATATAAACATAATATATTCACAGAACTTATCAATTCCATTGACTAACTTCAAAATATCTTGTCGCACAATTTGGGGTAATTAATTTTCACATTGAATCTGCACATTTATAAAAGAAAGCACACACACAAACGTTTTTAGTTTACATATATAGTGACACTAAATATAAAAGTCTTTTACAATAGTTAGCTTTTTAGAAAATTAGACAAGACAACTCATTTTAACTTATCTATCAGTTTTTACACATATACATTTTAAACAGGGAATTGTCTTCTATCAAAATAAAATACTACTAAATATTTAAGCTCTATTTCGAAAAGAAAAACTCTATACAGTGTACATCTTTATTTTAATAACATCACAATACGGTAGATAGAAAATACGTCAATTTTGCAATACAAAAAATAATTATTAATAT
Organism: Callitettix versicolor; assembly: GCA_022606455.1. Lineage (NCBI taxonomy): Eukaryota > Metazoa > Arthropoda > Insecta > Hemiptera > Cercopidae > Callitettix > Callitettix versicolor. The sequence goes on from CM040190.1 coordinate 78,067,225, forward strand.
ATAAAACCATTTATTATATTCTCATCTGAAGCTATTTAAAAAGAAATTAAACATTTACATCGTCTTAAAAATATAACTGTATTTTTTTTTTAACTGCATAATGTATTTGTATTATTATTGTATGTGGTAATGCTAGTTTATAATTTTAAAAACATAATATTTCCATTAGTACGGTTACTAACAAGATTTTGTTGATCTATTGATGGACAAAAATATACTGATAAACATCCATGTGAAAAATGTCCAACTTTAAGAAATAAACATTAATATTGTGTATTGTACTTCAAATACATAACATTTCAGGAAGAAATTGTATCTTACAAATAAAGAAAAAATATAATTGGATCACGAAAATATTTGACTGAATAAATCCAGTTTTCAGATGAATTCCAATAAAATTTTTAGAGTACATTTTCAAAGATTTGAACAGTTTTACTTAAACTGCTTCAATAGAAAAGTAAACTGTCCTCTCTTTTAAATGTAGTCCTATTTATAAAATGCATACATATTTTGGAAGACTTACATATAAGAACCAAGATTTATTTACATTAAAACGTTATAAATTAAGACGGCAAGCAAAATTTCATCACATTTTTGTACAATAATTATTTCATCCTGAAAAGTTATGCAACAAAGTACCTTCGCATGTGTGGATATGACAAATGTTATTAGTTTTTGTACAATTAGCAGATAAATGTCGTGTCACACAATTCTTTGTGTCACTGAGTTTTTTTTTTATTTTTGTATCGGCTACTTTCTCTATAAAACACTCTTTTGCAAAAAAATTGTTTAAATTCTTACTAAAACAGTAAACATGAATTAAATTAAATAATTTATTCATCCAAAAGTAATATAATATAAATATATTCTACAGTTTACAGTAACTATTTTGTCTTGAAACAGTTACAATTCGCTAAGTTAGTGTTACGTTAAAGTACATTTATAAAATATACTTTTTATGATACGTGCATATTGTTTTGTTAATTTTTTTTTGTAACAAATTGCAAAACTTGAAGGAATTTAAAAATGTAAGAATAAAAAATGTTTAAAATAATTTTCCATTTAGAATTTGTATAAAATGGTTAATATTCGAAAATATTTAACTAAAAAATTAAAATAACAATTAACATTAACACAATTAAACCAATAAAAATATTTTATATGACGTAGGGAACATTATTAATGAAAATATTAAATTTCCTGAGTTAGTTATGGTTTTGAACAAAATATTATTTGAGAATAATTTGTAATACACTCGCGGAAAAGAAAATATTTACACTAATATAATAACGACTTATTTATTTTAATAAAACTGACCAATATGATTGAAGTTAAATAACTTGCATAAATGTTTGAATTTCTGTAAAAAAATAACCGTATAAGTAGTTAAATTAAATTAAGAAAAACTAAATTTATTGTTGGAATGTATTAAAAACATAAAGATATAATTTATATACAAACAACTTAGATAGCTTGTCCCTTAGTAAAATATAGTAATATATTTAAAAAAATGGGCGTATTTAAAAAAAAAAATCTTTATATTATTTTTTGAAAATGCAATTACGTCAAATGAACTAATTTGTTAAAATAAACTTTTACGGTCTGCTGAATGTAAACACACACACACACACACACGCGCGCGCGCGCGCACGCACGCACGCACGCACGCACGCACGCACACACACACACACACACACACACACACACACTTTTTATTTGACATATCGATACAAAAACATCCATTTTAAGTGTATACACAAAATATAAGTTAAAATGAAATAATGCATTTGCAGAGCAATAACTTGACAATAATTCTTACATAATATCAGATCGAAGGTAAATAAAAGTCAACAATGGAAATGTTCAGTGGATTTGTTGATTTATATTTTGCCAAGAACGGGTGAAAAATTAAATCATTCCTTAGAGGTAGCATCGAGGTTCGGGTAACAAATGTATCGGTTTCAATTTGAAAACATTATTAACGTTTTAATATTGAACTCATTGCTCATTACTGAAATAACATGATGGTAATAATTACGATGGTATATTGCTAATGTTTTCAAGTAACATAATTTATCAATTACTCCAATGATAATTATTCGATAATTTTAATGCATGAAAAAATTACTGAGTTAATGAGATGTTGGTGTTTTCTATTAAACAAAATTTACATTGATCACTTTAACATTAATATTAATGAATCAATTAACAAAAATAAATCCAAGCGTTTTGAAGCAATGAATAAATAATTAATAAAATAGGATTTTTTTAATGATATAAAAGTAAGTTACAATAGTTAAAAATTACTCTCTGTTTGCAGTGATCTGTATTCAAGTTGGCAAAAGTATTTTATTCTTGTTTATTTAAAATTCAGTTCTATTAAAGTAGTAACTTTTTGACAAAATCATATTTTTGGCCCCAACAACTAAAGCAAATCATTATAAGCTAAAATTAATGGTAAACGTATATACGACTAACACATTTTATTTTTATGATAAATCTACAACACAAATTGAAACTTAAAATATATTTGGCTTTTCATTGTCTGTAAATACAATACAATTCTAGAAATTAGGGAACAGTTAGTTTTAATGTGATCATGATTTACAAAAATTTCTTTTAAGGCTTTTATATCCAGACAAATGTGTTTAATTAATAAAATTACACAAATTACGTCACTACTGAGGAATGTACAGTACGTGGGTATTGGGAATCGTACAACAGTTATTAATAAACAAAGTTACTATTGATAACAGTGATTAGTACATAATATTGCTAGATAATTAGTTGCTGAAAATGTTTGTTTTTATTTGCAATTATTTAATTTTAACAAATAATTTTTATATTAATATGCAGAGATTACTATTTTTTTTGAGATGATGCATACATCTTTAAACAGAAAACAGTTTAAATTAAACAGTTTGTGATAATTTAACATTGCAGAGAAAAGCACAGGGAAACATTGCAAATCTGCATTAAAATACAAAACTTTTGTTTATTAACCTAGACAACTAACCAATTTATTTATTTTAATGATTTTGTTTTAATACTGTAGAAATGATTGCAATATTAATTATAAATCATTTCCATAATTATTCATATGCAGTACAATAATACCAGCTTTATTTAAAAAAATATTGGAATTCTGTCCTACTGTTCCCACAATTCAAACTTCGTTATAGATGTGCAGCATGAGGACAATACATACGAGTCACATATGTATGTACAGATGCAAACTTACTTTTCATACGTGTGTTTTGCATTGAGTAACAATACGTTTGATTAATACCTAGGTTTTATTCATAAAAGATAGGATGTTTATTAAAAAACATTATTAGAGCGACCGACTTTCAACTCTAAATTTAAATGTTTGTTTTCTGAATTGTGTTTGTTATTTTAAAGCATTTATCAAACTACACTTATATTCTTGGTTCACGAATATAACATAATAAATCCTGTAACAATAGTATATTATTTGTTGATTGAAGTAATTGCAATATTTGTTTTATGCGTGACAAATCATTCCATGTTTATAACTGAATTTTTTGTTTGTTATAGTAAAAACACATATTAGAAAAAATTTATAACACTGAAACCGGCAAACGTGTCAAGTGTATGAACATTTTTCACAAAGCCGGTTTCAGTGTTATAAAAATATATTTTTTCTAATGCGTGTTTTTACTATAACAAAAAAAAAATTCAGTTGTAAACATGGAATGATTTGTCGCGCATAAAACAAATATTGGCAATTACTTCAATCAATAAATAATATACTATTGTTACAGGATTTATTATGTTATATTCGTGAACCAAGAATATAAGTGTAGTTTGATAAATGTCATATTGCCATAAAAGTATTACTATTACAAAAAATATACATTAAATTTTTGTTACATAATATTTATTGTTACTTGTATTTAAAGCATAGATTGACAGACACTATGCTTACCGTGGTCCTGAAATATAATGTTGCAATTGATTTGAATTCGTAAAAATTCTTATTAAAACAAAACCATTTCTTTTATTAAGTGCGGGGGGGAACTGTTGTACGAAAGCAATAATGTCAAATATCAACATTGGTTAATCACACATTAAGAAATACCTATGAGAATATACCAACTAAAAGCGTTTTATACACATCCACAGTTGCAACAAATAAACAATTTGGGAAACTTCAAGAAATTGTACATTAAAATGTATTCATAAAAAACAACAGTCATTATTATAGATCGTTTTGAACTTAAACAAACAACACAGATACACATAATGCATGTTAATATTGTTTTATTTGTTTTGTAACTTTTATGGTACGTATTTTATATTTCCATGGCACTTCAAGATGCACTCTTGTCCACCGCACTTAAGTGTCACACAGTCTTACTAAAGCACCACTGAGTGTTCAGTCCTCAATAAAACAGTGTTCCTTTTGTCACCAAACTTAAAGTTCCGTTTCTTTATTTAAACAAGATGACTTCATTTGTTTACAAGTTTTCAATCTGAAAAAAGAACAAAATATAATTACTAAATTTAATTGCACTTATTGTAAAATATGTGTAAATACACAATGTAGCCCAACTGAAGTCTTCTGAATATCTAAATAATATTTAATTGAACTTCAACTTCATTTCCATTTTCATTTCAGACCAGTCCACTTTCTGCGCCGTAGTTTCTGTAATTAGGTAACTATTTTTACAGCAGGAATTATCGAATTCTTGAACAAGAATTTCTTAAATAAAAATAATTATTTTCTCAGCATGTGTGAATGTTAATAATGCTTTGTCTTATAGCATTTTAGACAGCACTATGAAAAGGAAGACATATTTATATTAATAATATTTCAATAAAATGTTTGAGCATGATCGCGTGTTTTTTCCACACTTGTTTATTGTAAATCTTAAACAATAAATTAACAAGTACTCATAAAAATATATATAGATAATTATTTACCAGTTTCTTCTAAGTCTATATTTCCCCCAATATTATGTATTACATATATATAACTGACAATAGTTTATATATATATATATATATATATATATATATATATATATATATATATATATATCGCAGGGGTGCAAACTAGCTGCACATATTGAGAGGATTTAGACGTCCCTCGCGGTACCCGAGTTTAACACACACTTACTCATACAACACTACACTTACGACTTTAACATTTTTTACACACACACTTACATTTAGGAGGCGATAATAGTCTTAATGTGCTTTTTCGCCTTAAAATAATATATATATATATATATATATATATATATATATATATATTATATATATATATATATATTATATATATATATATATATTATATATATATATATATATATATATACTATAAAAAATATATAAATTCATAAATTTTTGTGATCTACATACGGTAGATAGATATTTAGCAATAACTAATAATAAAGTATTTATAGAACTGTACGTGATGTAAAGTGTTCATATAAATGATCGAGAAAAGAATTAATACGACGTTTCTGATACGGAAATTATTTTTGATACTGTATTATCTGAAATTTATACCTGGAATTTCTACGTCCATGACAGAGTAGCCAGTAATACCGCAACGATCAGCGGCACAATTTCGGATCTGGTGGAAGAAGAGAAGGCCGTCACTCCCATGTCTCTTACTTCAGGATCTGTGAACAAAACGGCATCAAAAGAAGCTGAGTTTGCGCAGAAACATATGTGGTAATTATATGAAGCAAAATTTAAAAGAATTCTCTTGGACAATGTCACACTCCTCAACACTGTAAGCTTACTGTAACTTGTACTCTATGCAACAAAAACAAAAAAATAATGTAATAGTGTTTTTACATTTTGCATTTACTGTAACATTATATCATATTTTGTGGTATTTCATAACACGCATTGTAGTTTGCTTCTTCTTTTTTACAGTTACTATAATTTTATTACTCATCATATTTGTATTAATTGTATTCATATTCATATTGTACCATATTTGTATTGACTGTAAATTTGTATTCTAAAGAGTTCGTTATGAAATAAATAAAACTAATATAATTTTAAAGTAAATTAGCAAATACATTTGCGTATGAACATAAAGCAAGCTTAATGAACAGAAGGTCTACAAAAGGTAAAATATGAAATTTGTTGTAAGCAATTTTAGAGATGCAGTTTTATAAGTTAAACTAAATTGATAATTTAAAATAATATTATTATTTACTAGAACGTTTGCCATAATTTGTGATACAAGAAGAGTGTATACCATTTTTTCACTCGCTGTATCGGCCTGTTCTTAGTTTTTATTGCTTTAGGTTATGTCAAACATCACAGCTTATATTCTAGTTGTCAAGGTTTTGTTTTGAGTTAGACACTTTAGAATGAGAGTTTATCCAAACTCTTCAAACATTACGTATTGTATTTTACACACAATAATTGAACACAAACGTCTGGACAAGCAACAACCACACAATAACTTGAAACATCGTTAAACAACAATTGTAAAAACAGAATTTTCAAATATTATAATTTATACGAATATATTAATTTTAACAATTTTATAATTTAGTAAAATATTACCATACAAAAGTTCAAAACAAATTTAAAAGTTACGACTTTTACAAACACACATGTGAAACATCTGTGATTTTAACACTGCACCAAAACCTAAAGAAATGTGTACAATAAACACAGTGTATAATACAATGCTAAAAGTTAGGTTAATTGCTAAGCAGGGGCCGATGAGCCGTGCAGACCTTTAATACCACTAAGCCATGCTTCCTTATGATTAATTAAAGGTGTAGAAAGAGGCACTGACCTGAGAAAACTGCAGGTTCTGGGGAAGGCTCTAGTGCGCTTCCTTCTGGGCATGACATAGTGCGAGTGAAGGCAGGTGTCGGGTGAACAGGCGAGCAGGTAGGAAACACACAAACATACATTACACGGGGGCAGGGTTGCAAGCAGTCAAAACATTTTGTATAAGTGCATATTAAAAAGAATGGAAATTAAAAGTTAGAAGTTAGAAAAGTGTATATGGAATATTTTTTATGTAAAAAAACGTAAGTTTAAAATAAACAGAAAGGTAATATGTAAATACTTAATATGTAATTACCATTTCTTAAATGATATCAAAATTATATTTTGTTTTTCTCAAAAATCTTTAGCAACATTTTACGGTTAGTTTACAAATATTGTTGAATACGTACAACATATGTGAAACATTATGAGGAATGTAACACTATTTTTTAACATTATGTTACAAATAACACTGTTATTCCTAACATAATGTTCAAAAATATTACTTTCATATTTTCCTTCAATTTTAAATTTAAAAATTACAATAAACAAAATATTTTCTTGAAATGTTTTACAAACATTTCTTTAATATTAAATTAGTATTCAGTCGTGAAACAAAGACATTTAACTAATTAATGTTATCAACGAACATTATGGAACACCATAAAAATATTCTAGAAAAATGTAATTGTGCTCGTTGCAATTGAACACAACAGTTTATTGAAATTTATAGTTTTTATAAGAGTTTTCTTCTGTGATGAATAAAAAAAAACTTATAATAATATTTACTTACTTTAACAAAAACATGGGCACTGTAAAGGATGATTATTCTTACTGTTTGAGGACAGCACTGAAGATTAATTTATCGTTAGTTCTATTTACTTTTTACGGGACAGTAATAAGCTTTTATCTATCTATTTTCTTGGTTATCACAAAGCTGACAGAACTAATTGAAATTTCAATAATCGACAGAAAGAAAATTAATAAACTTAAAATAAAATAAAAAAAATCAATTAATTGAAAATTTAGGTAAAATCTTTCATACGAGGGTTGATCAAATATAAACGAGACTGACTTTCTAAAAACTTTTCCGTTGGACATTGAACTCTAAAGGGTGGGGTTTCAGGTAGCCTGGGAGGTTTGGGACGGGCGTAGACGGGCAACATTTCCGTTCGGACCCTTCAGTATAAAACTATACAATGAGTGAGAGTGAAGTGCACGTTTCCGTGGAGCAGAGAATTATTATTAAGTTTTTGGCCAAGGAGGGGGTCAATCCGACTGAAATCTTTCGTAGATTGACGGCTCAATACGGGGACAGGACCCTGTCAAGAGCTCGCGTTTTTGCTTGGCACAAGGAATTCGCCGAAGGACGGGAAGCAGTAGAAAACCTCAGCCATGATCGTCGCCCGACCACTTCCGTCACGGACGAAAACATTGATGCTGTTCGGAAGCTCCTGGACGAAGACAGACGTATATCGCTGCGATTTATTGCAAATGAACTCCAGTTGAGCTATGGTAGCGTTCAAAAAATCGTTACATCAAACCTGGAACTCAGCAAAGTATCTGCAAGGTGGGTTCCACGAATTTTGACCGACGTTCACAAACGGAATCGTTTGGAGATTTGCCAGCGACTATTGACCCAATTTGAACGAGATGGTGAGGCATTATTAAACCGGATTGTCACCTGTGACGAAACATGGGTTCACCATTACACTCCTGAGTCGAAACAGGCAAGTATGGAGTGGCGGAAGAGGGGAGAGAGGGCGCCTCTGAAGGCCAAATCACGATCGTCGGCCGGGAAGGTAATGGCCACTGTATTTTTCGACAATCAAGGCGCCTTTCACGTCGATTTCCTCCATCAACGACGCACAATAAATGCACAATATTATTGCGATGTTTTAGAGGCCGCAAAACAGTCTTTTCGTAGGAAAAGGAAATCTAAACCGGCGAGAAACGTCATTCTTCTTCACGATAATGCCCGACCACATTCGGCGAACGCTACGAGGCTTAAACTCGATCAAATTGGCTGGGAACCAATGGAACATCCCCATACAGTCCAGACTTATCACCCTGCGACTATCACCTGTTTGGGCCACTCAAAGAGGCGCTTGGAGGCCAGCGTTTCGAAGACGATTCTGCGGTGGAGACCTTCGTGCTCCAATGGCTCAATGAACGCCCGAGAACTTTTTACGAAGATGGAATTACAAAACTTCCAATCCGGTGGGAAAAATGTGTTACTCGTGCGGGAGACTATGTAGAAAAATAAGTTGTATCAAGAATAATTTGTAAGTAAGCAATAAATTTTTAAAAATTCAGTCTCGTTTATATTTGATCAACACTCGTATATTGTTATGCTAAGCATTCCGATCGGTTTTGTACTTGCGTTATTGAAAATACATATATAGGGCAGAACACCAGGGAACTCCCACGCCTTATACTTGTAGGGCTTTACCATTAAATAAAACCGACAAAGGTTCTGTAAACAAAATTCCAGGAGCAGTATAAAGGGTTCCCATAAGAGTGCAGCACAATGCAGACAGAAATATTCAAGTTATTACTATATCCAAGATTCAAGTAATCATTGGCCGAATCAATTTTGAAAGTAGAATCGGTAAGACAATCTAGGCCAGCCTAATAAGTAAATGTTATTAAACAAAAAACTGCTTTTAGTAAACAGTAAATACTGCAGCCTAACTTAGATATGTAATGTAAAATCCGGTTATAGTAGGTTTTATTTGTAAGTATTTCAATAAAGTATGTTTGAATTTAGTCATTAATTTTATAAATTACATTTTAAATAAAAAAGTAGAACAAATTAAGGTATATTGTATTAAATAACCTAAATATAATGAATGACACTAATTAACAGGTCATACAAGTATTAAGTATAACTATAATGTCTATTTTAACAGAAGTTCATATTGACAAGAAATAATAGGCCTATAAGGTTTTACTGAGGGAAAACATCGTTTGTATGGAGCTGCTATAACACTGTTCAACTTGTTTTTATTTTTAGTTTCTTTTTTCCATTAACTGCGACAGGCCGCTATGGACTGTTAGTGACACTTAATTAATAAATTAAACAGCATATAAGTTTTGAGTGTATTTTTGAAAATAATTGTTTTACAAATGTAATGGAAATTGTAACGTTTTGCAATATAACCAAGGTAATATGTGAATAAAACCAACGCTGAACGATTTAAAAATAAAAGTATTGTATTGATTTGTACAGGTCATTGATTAGCTGCAAACATTAAACAAACTGATAAATATAATTCGTTAAATACTTGTAGGCGTATAAACTGTCTTAACTGTTAACATAAAACAAATTTCTGCTGTCGTTCCAAAACATAGCCTACTGATAAGCTGCGCTGCAACAACCGTGTCAGTGCTTACGTGAAACAAACAGAAATATTTAAAGCAATTAAAATAAAGATCTGAGTAAATGTTATTTGTGTTTAACCGATAGTGACACAAATTTTATGAAATCTGCACAAAAAGCAGACTTAAGAAGAGTTGGGAAATTACAAGGAATTAAAGTACAATCTGGGCAAAACTATAGTTTTAGTACCACTGTTTTGTTATGATATGGTACGATATCACGTGACCATAAGGTAAACGTATCCAAATGTTTTCATGTGGTATCTATGTGTTCAGTGTCAATTTAAGCGAAATGGGCTGGAGAAGGAATGTGACAAATAAAAATACGATAAAATACAAGTTGGTTTTTATATATTTTAAACAATATTCATGAGATTTCGTTAGTAATTAAGAATGATTTTTGTACGTTTTTATAAAAGGTAAATGAAAATGCATTATAGTAAACCTAATAATTACTGTTTAAAAAAGAATTACATTTTGTTATTACTTATGGTGTTATTTAAGTCTGGCAAAGGAGGGGCATGCAATTATAATTATCTATAAGCCAGTTGGCATGCAATGGTGTCCTTTAAATACGAGGATAAACACATTTACTGTACCATAAATCCATAAATGTAACATTTGTAAATATCAATTTGCAAGACGTACCGTAGGGGTTAATACCGCATTATACATGCAAATGAAAGAATTTTCCTTTATAATTCATAAAATTACTTTAATATAAAGTTGAAAGTAGTTTGATTTTTTCGATTTATTTATATTAATAAAGACCTAAATGTATTTCAAGGCAAAAAACGGATGTGTGTAGTTTTTGAAATTATAATAATATTTAGAAAAAATCTACTTAAATGTGAATTTACTTTAATTTCAAATATGTGTGTTGCGTAGACAAAATTAGAATTTATAGAAATTTACCAAAATTTAAAAAAATGAACATTAAATGAATGTGTTACTGCTTAGTTAAACTTACTTCTCATTTTGGGGGTCAAACATTGTTTTATAAATACAATACTTATTAAATTTAAGCTAACAAAAAGTAAACAATATGTCTGATGTTTAAGGTGATGAATGTAAGAAATAAATATGAAACTCAGTAAAAATAAGAATGTAGTAAAAAAGTTAAGAAATTGTATTTTTAAGTATGAATTAGTATACTTTTTAACACTACCATTTTCATTAATAAAAACTTTATTCATAAAATTCAGCCAGCATAGTTAAGTACTTTTAATACAATAGAACTATTTAATTAAAACGAAATCTAACAATGGATAAATTAAAAATAATCTCTTTGTAATAAAACCTTATAAATATTTAGGATTATTTTAAAGTTTGAATTTCAGGTTTTTAGTAGAATGTTTTTGTACATTTAATATTTTTTTTTGGCGTTTAGGAAATAATTTCTCATTTTTCTAAACTCTAAGGATCCGACCAATTTTGAAAATCTTAATTTATTTTAAAAAAATGAATGGAATTTGATTGCTAGATTTCTTTTTTAAATTGAGGTTCTAATTGGTATTGAGTATAAAATTGCATTAGGTTTCAATAATTCGATTTGTTAAAACAAAAATTGTTTATAATAATAAATAAAATACAAGGTCATTTCAACTGAACCTAGAAACAATAACGTTCACGTTTTTGCCAATGACTGACTATAAAATTAAATATTCTACTTGAAGACGTTTGTATTGAACAGAACAAGACACCGACCTGCCCCTCTTGTAGTGAACTGGAATCTCTCTGAAATCTGATTCCAGCCGAAACGGTTTTTCGCTTGCACTTTGGCCTCATAATTGACAGCCGGTTCCAGTCCCTTGATCAGGTATGACATCTGTTGCGTGAACTGTTCACTCGCCATTGCAGGAAGTATGACGTCGCTCCAGTCGTTAGTGTAGCGTCCGTTCACCATCACATGGCCGAAAGTGTCGTTTTCCTGCTACAACAAAGTTTATGGTTATAGTTTTGGTTATAGTTACTGTTTATAGTTGTAATTTTCCTTCTTATTGAATTAAGAATTCCTGACTCTAACTGGAATCAATGATAAAATTGTGCACACTTTTCATTGCCAAAAAAATGTACTCTCTCTCTCTCTCTCTCTCTCTCTCTAAACACACACACAAATATCAAATTTTATTTTAGATTTTTACAAAATACTATTATTTTTTTGTATAAATATTGTATATATATATATATATATATATATATATATATATATATATATATATATATATATATTGTATTTTACAAAATACAAAATAATATAAATTTACACTACATTATATATACCATCATATATAATATCATGTATATGTATATATACATGGTGTTATCTCTTGCGGCTTCGCCTGCAATTATAATGTAGATAATAAAATTTATGGTAAATTTTAAAAATCAGAATAGGTTACTTTCAAATTTATATATTTCTATATACAATATTATATTGGTTTTCGGCCAAGACGTATAGATTTTTGTTAATAGATACTCTAGAACATAGTTCTATTATATATATATATATATATATATATATATATATATATATATATATATATATATATATATATTTAAGGCGAAAAAGCATATTGAGGCTATTATCGCCTCCCTAAATGTAAGTATGAGTGTGTGTTACCGGGTACCGCGTGGGACGTCTAAATCCTCTCAATAGGTGTAGCTAGTATGCACCACATGCGGGGCTGTTATATTTTAATAAAATATTAAAACGTCACTGTTATACAATTAACACTTGTCACAAAACTAAATACCAAATAATTAAGTTGGGCTGGGTACAATGGGTATAATGGAGTTTTTAAAACGGGAATAGGCCAATGTACCTCAGGTACCCAAACCATGTTCATATCATATTTCATCTCAATTGGTGCAGTAGTTAAAGCATGATTGAATAATAGACACACCGACTTTCTGAATTATTATATGCATATACTCTTTCTGAATTATATATATATATATATATATATATATATATATATATATATAGAGATAGAGAGAGAGAGAGAGAGAGAGCCGCCTCGGTGGCCTAGGCTGTAGCGTACTAGGCTTTCACCCCGAGGACCCGGGTTCGATTCCCGGCGGCAAGGGCTTGGCATTTTCATACGCTATACATTTTCATACGCTTATAAATCATCCCATCGTCTACATTAGCTCAAGTGTGTGCACAATAGTCGGATGTTGAAAAAAAAAAAAAAAAAAAAAAATATATATATATATATATATATATATATATATATAGAGAGAGAGAGAGAGAGAGAGAGAGAGAGAGAGAGAGAGAGAGAGAGAGAGAGAGAGAGAGAGAGAGAGAGAGAGAGAGAGAGAGAGAGAGAGAGAGAGAGAGAGAGAGAGAGAGAGAGAGAGAGAGAGAGAGAGAGAGAGAGAGAGAGAGAGAGAGAGAGAGAGAGAGAGAGAGAGAGAGAGAGAGAGAGAGAGAGAGAGAGAGAGAGAGAGAGAGAGAGAGAGAGAGAGAGAGAGAGAGAGAGAGAGAGAGAGAGAGAGAGAGAGAGAGAGAGAGAGAGAGAGAGAGAGAGAGAGAGAGAGAGAGAGAGAGAGAGAGAGAGAGAGAGAGAGAGAGAGAGACAGACAGACAGACAGACAGAATACACAATGATCTTATAATCAAAACTACAAGATCATTTTCAACAATTATATTTGAAATGTTACACAGTAAGCTACTTTATATAAGTGCCCAGAATACCTATATTTGCTTTGGTTAACAAATTACACCTGTCCATGTGAATTTCAATAATATTATTCAGAATTTCAAAACAGTTTTTTATGCTACTGTAAGAAGTTTCTTATGCTACCCGGGAAATTTTACACGACCTGTAAATGCTTCCAGTTTATTTTTCACAAATGTATTAATTAAGGTCGGTAGCGTCCTAGTTGTGATAGCGCTTATAAGGGTTTTACAATTATTATTGTATAAGGAGGACACATGGATCAGTACTACGAGTACAATTAATTAGCCGCATAGATACACTGTCAAAAGCAATCGATAGTCTCACGGTGAATTACTTTCACTTTCCGATCAAGTAACACACAAGGGAAAAGTACGAGTACTGGATCACGTAAACACTCGGGAACATAAGCGTAGCACGTAATTACTACGAAATGACCGACGAATAAATTCAGAAGGCGTTGGGATCGTAATCCTGGCTGACACCGTGATGAATAGTACAGAAAGCAATGAACACAAATGGCGACTACTAATCAAGAAGGCGCTATCCCTGGATCCTGTTTGTACAACATCAAGGCTTGTTTAACTTTGTCTTTGTGCTTAGTTATGTTGGACGTTACTTAGGAATTGTGTATCGGGATGCAGGTAATTTTAGTTTTCTTACCGTCAGTCGCCGCCATTAATCATACGTAACTCGTGTTAGCCAAACACAAGTCAAGTCTACAAACTTTGTTGGGCTTTGAGAAAAAAACAATAAAAATTAACTGCAATTTACAAAGAAACGGGGCATGTTCTAATTTCCTTAACTTCAGGGAAACTGCATATATTTTTTTAAAGGCTCGAGAAGAATTCTGGTTTGTTGAGAATCGGATTTTTTTCAAAATCGGTTGTAACTAGACTCGAACCTGTGGACGAATTTGGATTAAAAAAAACTGCTTACTAAAGAAAAATTGCAACATTTCCTACTGTTCCTGACATGAACACGTTGGCTTCAAGGTGTGACCAAACACACAAAACAGTTACCGCTGCAACACTGTCCCAACTAACTTGAAGTATGAACGTTAAGGGATCATATGTAACTTTCTTTAAATATAATACGCTTCGAAATTGAAACGAAAATCAATTTTATCAAAATATTAACTGTTCATTATTTTTCTCAAACACATTAAACGTTCATATAACGGACAAAATATATAAACAAGTACGTATATTTTTAGCTGAAATTCGATCCTTTGCGACACACCTGTGCTACGTAGCGTCTGGTTGTGATCAGAAGTAACGTCAGGAAGGATTGAGGGCAGTTCGCCAATAAGTTACAGGTGATGCTATTTTATGTTAAACCCACATTAAACGTTAGAAAGTTTAAATAAAGTTAATTAACACTTGTTTATAGGAAAATGAATACGAAACAAAAAGTGTCCGTCACAGAAATAATGACGCTTATGACAGCTCTTAATAATATTGACAGATTCATTACGTACTCCCATTCTCGCAGTTACAAAACTTTAGTTAATACATCAAAGTAACAATCCAAAAGTAATGTTTGTACTTAAAAAAGAAGTAAATTTTGATTAGACTTCATCCCCATAACTGTCGCATATATAAAGACTTCATCTCTATCTCCCTTAAATACGACAGGAATCTCAGGGCAGTAATAAATATAAAGACGTTGTAATTCTCGCTAGGGAGGCACTTACACACTCCCGGACGTGCCCGGCCTGCAAACTATGGCAATCACATTTAAGTGAGATCATGTCAGATTCTTATACGCCTTGCAAGTATTTTGTTATTTGTCAATTGAATAATCTTTTCTGCGGGAATTATTCTGGCTTTGTAGGATGAAAAAAGCAATTAGCATTTGATTTGTAATTTGTTGCGATGAAAATTTAGAAAACTTATTTCCTTAACATTTCTTTAGATTTAAAAAAATCGATATATTCTAAATATAATTTAAAACGTTTTCCTGCTGTAATAATAAATATTTACCGTTTAATATATAAATATTGTATAAATTCATGAACTGTGTACTGTTACCATGAGTATAAATTCATTTTATTTCTTTCATTTTTCTGCGAATGGTACGAAATATTGCCATTACACATTTGACGTTACTGCCTCACAATAACAGAAATGTATTTAACAGTTAAAGTGGAACAGAATTGTCCTGGCGTCAACAGAAAACAATAATTATCAACAGGAGTTTTGTTAACAAGAAGGATACATTTAATTAACATTTTTGTACCCATTGTAGTTGAACTATGCGACTGAGGTACGACGACAGAAGAGGTAGTTTTCCTTCTTTTATTTCAGACTATTGAGAGGATTTAGGCGTCCCTCGCGGTACTCGAGTCTAACACACACTTACACTTACAGCACTATACTTACGACTTTAACACTTTACACTCACATTTACATTTAAAGACAACAATAATAGCCTTAATGTGCTTTCCGCCTTAAAAAAATATTCTACGACATTGTAACTGTTGATTCCGTTGATCTTCACTGCACTTTGGGGTTTATATTTGGGCAAAAATCATTACACAAGTACGTGTTGCTAAGAGTGTTTACGGAACTCTCTGCAACTCTTCAGTTCCAGAGTTTCTGCCGGGACGCAAACACTTTGTCATACTGACTCAAGGATAGGAAAGCAAATAATAGTTGTTTGAATTCTAGCTTAATCGATTGACAGTTTTTTGCAAGAACATATGCCGCTGTTAATGATTAAATGGGCCATCAATAAAGATTGTACTTGTGCTAAATTCGACCTTCGCATCTCCTTAAAACCGGAAATTGTTCAAGTTGCTTAAGGACAGTTTTACCTAGTTATTTGCCTTGAAACGGAATAGCCCAGTGCTTAAGGAATGCATCATTAAGAGAAAGGGCCTTCGGTAAGTATAATGAGGTAATGTTTATTGCCATCGTTATTTTGCAATATTTAGACTTTAAAAAGAAAACATATTTAATTGGAAATACGAACAACTAAAAAAGATTATTTCTACAAAGATTTTAATAATCCGGTTTGATTTAAAAGAAAGGAAGACAAGATTTCCTACTTGGTTTAAAGACCTGAGCCAACCTGAAACATCAGGCGTGAGGCTGCCGGAGCCTCTAGTTATATAAATAAAAATTCATTTGAATTATTCCTCAGCACGGTATAACATGCAATCCATCGACTTTTGTAATTAATATAAACGACGCAAGCGATAAAGTTAAATTACAGATAATATAAAACAGGGAACGTTGATTAACAGCGGCAAAATTTACACGTTAATATACGATGGTGTATACGTATGTATTGACATTTGTAATGAAACTCAATGACCTGACTGCGGCATTGTATAATGCATAAATGTTGCTGATAGGTTGATGGTTGCAATTACTGTTGTAATTGCAAATATTGCAAACAATAACTACAGTTCGCAGTATTTTATGTTTGAAATGTTTTGTACCTAATTTATTGTTTTGACTGAACACTTCACTTAAAATTGAATACAAATTCGTGTACATAAAAGACATGGTCAATTTCAGCTTTGAAAAGGAAGTATATATTAAGACCAAACACACGAATATCCGCTATACGCAGCTGTTTCGCGGACATGGTGAACACCATGCATTTCTTAAAGATAACAAAAAAAGGCGTACCCTGCGACTTTCATAGTAAGTTTTATAGGGAATAAATTCAATATGGACACAGCTTCTTAAGTAAATTCTTAAAATATAACAAAACAATATTTTTATCGTCTTACTAAATACACACAACGAGGCTGTACAGTGATAACCGATAACACGGCTTTAAGTAAACAAAACAGTTCGAAGCAGAAAGGCCTACAATAAAAGTTGCTACGTCGAATTTTAAACGATAACATGTATTAAGAGTCAAAGTATGTTTGTTATTTCGACGAAAGGGACGAACTTTAAGGGTGATTTTATTTAATTTTGAGAGCTCAAACGTCCGTCGCAGGAGTTGGGAAATCTGACACATGCAAAAATACAACTTTGAGTTGATACTAAAGTGGATTATCGGTGCTTGACGCACTGCTGCAGTTATTAAGGGAGAGCTGACCTCGGAAAATTGGAAATATTTTGTTTATAAAGTTGGAAAGTAAGACAGAAACTAATGCTTTATCCAAACAAAAGTATAACGTAGCTATGTAGATTGCAAACAGAATTATTTATTTATTTAAAAACAACATAAATTTACTTAAACTTGCAGGCATAGTAATTGTTTAAAAAAAAATTTGCTAAAAAACATTCACCAATTTCACAACGTTACAGTATGTAGAATTCCGATCGAAAATTACCGTCACAAAAAAAAACACCTTAAAATAGGTTAATTAAGTAGGTTAGGTTAGGTTAATAGGTTTTGTTTACTGAACGTTTGCTCATTTGTTACTAAAACCAATCTAACAAATTTCAAACAAAAGATAAAATCGAACAAAACAAACCGACAACAGGCAGGGTTTGTTTGTATATGCGGACAAATATTATTTTCCTTTAAAAATTCTAAATATTGACTTCACGTACGTATGACTGGAACTTGAGAAGGATCTGTTTCAGTTCAGAGGAAATAAACAGATTTTCAGAAGCTCTGAACAAAGGTGCATGTATTTACTTGATAACTAAATTTGATGCTAGAAACCCATTGAAAAGACACACACACACACACACACACACACACACACACACACACACACACACACACACACACACACACACACACACACACACACACACACACACACACACACAAATAAAAACTCAGAGAAACTAAAAAAAAGTTCAGTAAAGTTTTAAAATCATTTTTTTACCAATCACCTTCGTTTCTATATACGTCATATGGTAAAAACATAAAAGCAAGAAAGGATATGTAGGCTACTGTTACCGATTTAATAACATAATATATATAACTGTATCATGACGTAAGTTATTTAATTTCTAACATAACAGATGTTCTATATAAATCTAACATCCAAGTTTAAAATTTTTTTCATCAAAAACAATTATACCCTAAATATATAATTTTTATAACATAAAATATCAGTTATAAGCCAGTGAGATTAAACTAACCTGCATAATCTCATTTAAAACAAATTATTTCGGTCTTTATGTTCGGCATAGTGGAAAAATGCAAAAACATATATTTCAAATAAAATTTAAAATACATAAAAATTAATACGAAATAGTACAAGGAAAAATCTTTTATACTTATCGGACAAATAAAACTTTCATCCATTTCTATGATGAGATAAAACGTTCTGCTACAGACTATTCAAAGTTTAACTACACAAAGTTCTGAGAGTAAAATATAGGTAGCGCTGAATGCGTCACAAAGACTCAACACAAGGCATTACTTTTAATAAAATAATTAATATGTAAAAACGTTTGCTGCATACAATAATATATTATAATATTAATTATATGCAATTCACTTGAACCAGTGGAACGTTTCAGAAATATTTTCTCAAACTAAGTTCATAGGCTACATCAAAGCTTTCCTTGCACTATATTAATGCGTAAAGTTAAGCTCCAGAAACGCTACTTTCCCCAACTACTTCCATGTATTTACTGCATTTTAGCGTTGCGTGTATGTTTGTCTGCTGCTGTCTTCCGTTATTTCATTACAAAGTTAAGCGACCAGCACACCTGTCATCTCAACTAATTCTCAGTTTATTTATTAAATGTAAGGTCGTTTTATTTTAACAATGTGTGTATTCTTTATATAACTTGCCTTGACACTAATTTAGTAATTGTCTTCTGCTGACTTATACTATGGTTCCCGTTTTACCTCCACAAAACTTTGAGTAAGCGTGCAGCACGCTAGTTTGCTTTTTAGCACATAATGATATTGTCTTTGTACACACAGTGATATTGTCTTAGTACACACAGTGATATTGTCTTTGTACACACAACGATATTGTCTTTGTACACACAGTGACATTGCCTTAGTACACACTGTGATATTGTCTTTGTACACACTGTGATATTGTCTTTGTACACACAGTGATATTGTCTTTGTACACACAGTGATATTGTCTTTATACACACAGTGATATTGTCTTAGTACACTCAGAGATATTGTCTTAGTTCACACAGTGATATTGTCTTTGTTCACACAGTGATATTGTCTTTGTACACACAGTGATATTGTCTTAGTACACTCAGAGATATTGTCTTAGTTCACACAGTGATATTGTCTTAGTACACACAGTGATATTGTCTTAGTACACACAGTGATATTGTCTTAGTACACACAGTGATATTGTCTTTGTACACACAGTGATATTGTCTTTGTACACACAGTGATATTGTCTTACTACACACAGTGATATTGTTTTAGTACACACAATTTGCGTAAGATGATAACCTTAACGGTTTTTCGCCGAAAAAAAAATACAGTGATATTGTCTTAGTACACACAGTGATATTGTCTTTGTACATACAGTGATATTGTCTTAGTAGACACAGTGATATTGTCTTAGTACACACAGTGATATTTTCTTAGTACACACAGTGATGTTGTCTTAGTACACACAGTGATATTGTCTTAGAACACAGTGATATTGTCTTAGTTCACACAGTGTTATAGTCTTTGTACACACAGTGTTATTGTCTTTGTACACACAGTTATACAGTGATATTGTCTTACTACACACAGTGACATTGTCTTAGTTCATACAGTGATATTATCTTTGTACACATAGTTTTATTGTCTTAGTACACACAGTGATATTGTCTTTGTACACACAGTTACACAGTGATATTGTCTTAGTACACAAAGTGATATTGTCTTAGTTCGCACAGTGATATTGTCTTTGTACACATAGTGATATTGTCTTAGTACACACAGTGATATTGTCTTAGTACACACAGTGATATTGTCTTTGTACACACAGTGATTTTGTCTTTGTACACACAGTTACACAGTGATATTTTCTTACAACACACAATTATATTGTCTTAGTACACACAGTGATACTGTCTTAGTACACACAGTGATACTGTCTTAGTACACACAGTGATATTGTCTTAGTACACACAGTGACATTGTCTTAGTTCACACAGTGATATTATCTTTGTACACACAGTTTTATTGTCTTTGTACACACAGTGATATTGTCTTTGTACACACAGTTACCAATGATATTGTCTTAATACACACAGTGATATTGTCTTTGTGCACACAGTGATATTGTCTTTGTACACACAGTGATATTGTCTTAGTACACTCAGTGATATTGTCTTTGTACACACAGTAATATTGTCTTGCGATCATCACACCTGTCATCTCAACTAATTCTCAGTTTATTTATTAAATGTAAGGTCGTTTTATTTTAACAATGTGTGTATTCTTTATATAACTTGCCTTGACACTAATTTAGTAATTGTCTTCTGCTGACTTATACTATGGTTCCTGTTTTACCTCCACAAAACTTTGAGTAAGCGTGCAGCACGATAGTTTGCTTTTTAGCACATAATGATATTGACTTTGTACACACAGTGATATTGTCTTAGTACACACAGTGACATTGACTTTGTACACACAGTGATATTGTCTTAGTACACACTGTGATATTGTCTTTGTACACACTGTGATATTGTCTGTACACACAGTGATATTGTCTTTATACACACAGTGATATTGTTTTAGTACACACAGTGATACTGACTTAGTACACACAGTGATATTGACTTAGTACTGACTGTGACATTGTCTTTGTACACACAGTGACATTGTCTTAGTAAACACTGTGATATTGTCTTTGTACACACTGTGATATTGTCTTAGTACATACAGTGATATTGTCTTCGTACACACAGTGATATTGTCTTTGTATACACAGAGATATTGTCTTAGTAGAAACAGTGATATTGTCTTACTACACACAGTGATATTGTCCTTAGTACACACAGTGATGTTGTCTTAGTACACACAGTGATACTACGTAATATGTCTTAGTACACATAATGGTATTGCCTGTAACTAGCTTAAGAGACTATACCAAAATGGCATAGTTTTTGTAGAAAAGAACTGTGCATCTTGCATCACGCTGGATGTATCCGAAACACATCTTTAAGGTTTGCCATTCTTTAACGTTTGTATTTACATATCTTGTTGACTTAACATATTGTATTGTGACTACAAATTGGAAGAGCTCTACAAGCTGGCTAGTAACTATTAGCTTACTTATTTCATCTGCCATTATGGTAAGAATTACTCGAGATCACTGAACCTGTGAAGAGGTGAGTAAACATTTTGTACAAATACATACTGAATACTTTAACGTTCGCAGGTTGGTCTAATTGTAATCAAATTTGTCGCAAAAATTGATTTTTGTTATAGCGTGGAAAAACCGTTCAACAGTTTAAAAATGCGGTCATTAAAATTTTTTAAAGTATCATAACTGTTTCTTACAATTTTCTAAAATCCTGACATTATCATTCGAAATGTGGGTTAAGATTTACGAAAATTAGTTCTTTAGATTTTCCAATTCGGCTGAAATTAATAAAATGAATGTTCAGCTATTACAGTTAATTATCATCTTTTCCATACTGATTGTAAAGAATGGCAATTCACATAACCTCAGCTGAAACGCTATAGTTAGGGGCAGCTGTTGTGCAAAATTATCCTTAAGATGGACTTTATTTTGACAATCTTTCCGTTTCAAAATAAATCTACACTTCATATTTATAGAGCCTAATAAAGTCTGTGCAAACATTTTTATTCCGTTCGTTTAAAACCATACAATATTCATGGACGCAAAATTATAACAAGGCTTCATGTAGTTACATATCATGAGGTCGTTAAGGGTTTGTACCTCAGCTGCGATTAATTCAAATTTCCTTGACTGGCGTACATTATATCGTTATCTAGATTGCATACGATTGCAGGTTAGCACCGGGGCAGTCTCGACTGTATTTTCATTTTTACCGGCAGTACGTTTCGTTTTTAGCCCTCTTGACACTTTATCTCGCACCCCTCGCTCAGATAATTTATAACAGGTTGTAACTATGTCCCGTTTTTATCAAACTGCGCGCGCACTGAACCGCGACTCAGTGATTAATATTAATTAACAAACCTATGTTTTTATCACGCCATGTGTTGCGATATGATTCACGGCGACGGGAGGGGGGTGGCCACCTCAAACACAATATCGTAGTCGTGCATTAGCCCTCAATGACATCCAACTTTACCGTACTGTAATCCGCGGCCTAATTAATTACGAACCTGGTTCCGGTTAAGCGGTTTTCCTCGAATCAGTTGTAACTTACGTTTGGAGTTTAATTTAAAACCCGAGGCGAATAAATTGCGAACTCCAACTTCGTTAATCTTCGCCGGAGTTATTGGCAGCCACCGTGCAGTTGTATCCATTGATTTTAATTGAAACGAATTCTTTGTAAGCATAACAATAATTAGCTATCCAGGAAGTAAATGAGGAATTTAATAAATCTGGCAAAGACATGATTATCGAGCATAAATGCATTTGCTTTAGTGTTTATTTCTCATAATAGTACTATTTAGATCTGACAAAGAACATTTTTAGGTTAAAACTAAACGATATGTGCGATACTCGATACCCTGACCTTTATATAATTATTTAAGAAACAAACATTAATTCTAGCTCCACGTTTTGCGCTCGTGTGATGAGTTTTGGTTGTTTAGGGCAATTTTTAAATTTAATATTGGAACAACAAAATAAAAATAACACTTTCAGGGAAACACTGACCGCTAAAAGGGAGATATTTTGAAGATATCTGTCTTGCGTCTCCATTGGAAGAAGAAATAGATTAAGTTTTTATAAATCATATTTGAATTTTTAGAAGAATTGGCGTACAAGAAGAAGAAGAACACTAAGAACAAGAACAAGATCAAGGACAAGGACAAATAAAAAGACAAGAAGAAGATTAAGGACAAGGATAAGGACAAGGACAGGAAGAAGATCAAGGATAAGGACAAGGACAAGAAAAAGATCAAGGACACGGATAAGGATAAGTAAAAGAACGAGAAGAAGATCAAGGATAAGGACAAGGACAAGGACAAGAACAAGAACAAGATCAAGATCAAGGACGAGGACAAGGACAAGGGCCAGCGAACGTACTTGGCAGAATAAAGAATTTGTTAAAGCTTTTACCAAAATCAATTTTCTTATCGAGTGTCAACTAAAAAAGACCGAATCTGCTACCGCTACAGTGCTGACAAACAAGCTTTGATTACTCATAAAAACGTGAAGTGCAGTCTGCCGTATGCCGGGTATAGGGGCTTACCACGATGGGCTCCGGCAGCTTATTTTCCGAAGGAAATTTACTAGCTATCACAAAACAAGTGGCTGGCAAAGAGAGTTTCCAAAGTTTCAGTTTGTAACTTCCGTCACCTTTGCCATTTATTGATACAAAACTTCTTTATTAAGTAAAGCTGGCAACTCTCACTATGGTTCATCGACGGCAGCAAAGTTTCCTCTAAACACCCAAGCTGCAGTGTTGGAATGTTGTGTTTCTTATTTGTTCCAAAGTTTAGTCATTTCGTTTACTCTCGAATCCAGAATATATTTCCATGCGTTCTGAATGTACGTCAATTTTATATTAAAACATCAAATACGTAACTTTTTTATATCCTTAATTTTCTAAATACATTTTCTATAATGCAAATAATACACTGTGAAAAATAAAACATCTAATTCATAATGTCTGAATATACGAACATTTTAGTTCAACACATGACTTACAAAATGTCTTGTGTTAATACAACAACTTTCTAAATCTACTAAACTTTTAGTTTCAACTTTTAGTTTTTCATATGTTACCCTAAAAAAGTAAAATTCATTTTATGCAATAACAACTTTTCGGCAAATTATGAGGACAAGCGTGTTTAAAGTTAATAACAACAGAAACATTTGTGTTTTCTGTTACGTTTATTCTGGCATCTGTGTGCATTAAATAATACACTTTTCTAGAGTGCAGACGGGCTTAACGAAAACAGACAGTTTTATCTTATTAGACACTTAATTTGGAATAATAAAAGCTAAAAACAAACTAATAAAATGTATAACTAGACATAAGTGTGATCAGAGAAAACCACAAGTTACAGAAATATATAAATTAACACACAATTCCCAACCAAATAGGGGATATGAGTCAGTCGCTGGAGTGGAGAAAATGCCGGAAATCTTTCTACATAGAGTACACAACCAATTTGCTACCGCTTACAAAATTATAACGTGTTCTCTAGTTGTAAAAGCAACTTTTTTTTGTTAGAATTTCAACTTTTTATCTTTTTCAGACTTTTTAATTTCAGTTATTTCTGTACAGTTTTGATTAATAAGATTTCCCATAACATTGTATAACAGGCTGAATAAACTTTCGTCCATATACATTATTTCCTTGGTGTGTTACTTTTGCCTACTAACTAGCATGTGTTATTTCTGGATTCATTTGATGTTTTTGTTTAAGGACTCGCCAAACTATCGCCTACTACACACATATTTTATATTATAAATGCATTTCAAGATTCCGTCTAACGATTCCTTTACCTAATATACTCCTTTAGTATTATTATTATTTTTCCGCCCTACTTGTTAGTAATTTACTAAAAATACAAGTGACGTAACATCCTGACTTCCCTAGGAACAGTGATTGCACAGGCGGTTCCTCGTGCTCTTCCCGAAACACAAAAACCACTTTTCATTAAGTTTAAAACTTCATTATCGTAGATTTACAGTGGAGTCAATTTTATAATCAAATAATACGATATTTAAGTGAAGTTTAGTCGTTGACAAAAATTTAAAGTACAACTGCTGTCATGTACTTAAAATGAAATCAGTCATTGTCGAGTATTTAAAGTTGTTGTAAAGTAATAAAATGTTATTATTAGCATTGAAGTTTTTTTTGAGTTGTAAAGTTTTCTTGAAGTACTACGTACACCTAATTAATGGTCTAACCTAACTGGTTTGACGCGTTCATCAACAACGCGAAGTTCGCTGACTGAACGGCTTCCAAGTACACGGCTAATTAAAGAGAAGTAATGACCGAGGAAGGTTTATCACTTGGTCTGGCAAAGAAGATCTGAAATGTAGAAGTGATAAGGGCGTAAAGCGCGGTATATTTCGGTGAACTTGTAGCGTGCACTCTAGTGGCATAATTTAGCACTTTCTATCGTGACGAGCGAGTGTTTCTTCTTGATTTATGACCGCTGGCTCTGTTACACCCTTCCCTTTAACTCCACAATTGTTTCTACTTCATGTCTTGACCTATTTGCGTATTCGTTCTTATCTTTACAAAGTTCTTAGTTTTTATTTCCTTTTTGCATTTATTCTCCGTTTCTAAGGGTCTTTTTAACAACGCTCTTATCGTCGGTTTAGGCGTTCAACGCGACCACTTAATTAACACTGTCCTGTTTTATTAAAACAACCAGTACCATATTATTGTAGTGGTTTAAATACTTTTAATTATAAAACAACTGGTTATTTGTTCGTCTCACGCAGAACTTGAATAACAGTAAACGTTTTAAAAATCAAGACTTATGGTGAAGACTCCGACCATGCAGCTACGTCTCCGAATTTTGCAACTTGAGGTCGTAGGTTTGAGACTTAAGATACTGCTGTAATTTTTACCCGTTCTTACTGTAAGCCGATCCCTTGTACTCATTGATAAAGCAAGGGCTTTAAGAAAAAATATAATACAAAAGAATGTACAAGATGGCGGAGAGGAAAGGTAATGGCAGGACGTCAATTTGGAATCGTCAGACTGTACTTGTCTAAGTAAATGAACAAAACATTACTGATTTTTTAACAAGAAGCTTAATTTGCATGCATATTTTAAAACTGGAAAAGTTAATTCTTAAAAACTGATAATATTTATCACCAGATAGAACAAATTAAAAGGCTGCATGACTTACTCTTCGAGTAGGTCTCTTGGACTGTTGATGGACATTCGGCTGAGTCATAAGCTGTCCTGGAACTGGAGGTGGCGAGCTGGCTGGTACTTTGCGAAAGTATAACTTGAACTCTTCTATTGGTGTGTAACTGTTCACTGCCCATGTGATATTATAACTGTCGCGGTACCTGCCAATTGGATGGCTGCGGAAAACAGCTGGGTTCGGCTTGCCTGTAAACATAGTTACTTTTAAATTATTTAATATACTGAATATTCAACAGGCCATCGAGTAAAGACGATCCAAGTATGTTAAGTAAAATTCAAAATTAATTAAAAAAAACATTTTGAATACACCATCTAAACATGTTAAGTATAATTCGAAGAGAAAACCTTTTGTAAACACCATCTAAATGTGTTAAGCTTTATAATTCGAAATAAATTAAAGAAGAGAAAACATTTTGAATACACCATCTTAACATGTTAAGTATAATTCGAAGAGAACACCTTTTGTAAACACCATCTAAATGTGTTAGGCGTAATTCGAAGTAAATTGAAGAAGAGAAAACATTTTGTATACACCATCTAAAAATGTTAAGTATAATTCGAAGAGAAAACCTTTTGTAAACACCATCTAAATGTGTTAAGCGTAATTCCAAGTAAATTGAAGAAGAGAAAACATTTTGTATACACCATCTAAAAATGTTAAGTATAATTCGAAGAGAAAACCTTTTGTAAACACCATCTAAATGTATTAAGCGTAATTCCAAGTAAATTGAAGAAGAGAAAATATTTTGTATACACCATCTAAAAATGTTAAGTATAATTCGAAGAGAAAACCTTTTGTAAACACCATCTAAATGTGTTAGGCGTAATTCGAAGTAAATTGAAGAAGAGAAAACATTTTGTATACACCATCTAAAAATGTTAAGTATAATTCGAAGAGAAAACCTTTTGTAAACACCATCTAAATGTGTTAAGCGTAATTCGAAGTAAATTAAAGAAGAGAAAACATTTTGTATACACCATCTAAAAATGTTAAGTATAATTCGAAGAGAAAACCTTTTGTAAACACCATCTAAATGTGTTAGGCGTAATTCGAAGTAAATTGAAGAAGAGAAAACATTTTGTATACACCATCTAAACATGTTAAGTATAATTCAAAGAGAAAACCTTTTGTAAACACCATCTAAATGTGTTAAGCGTAATTCGAAGTAAATTGAAGAAGAGATAACATTTTGTATACACCATCTAAACATGTTAAGTATAATTCAAAGAGAAAACATTTTGTATACACCATCTAAATGTGTTAGGCGTAAATCGAAGTAAATTAAAGAAGAGAAAACATTTTGTACATATCATCTAAACATGTTAAGTATAATTCAAAGAGAAAACCTTTTGTAAACACCATCTGAATGTGTTAAGCGTAATTCGAAGTAAATTAAAGAAGAGAAACATTTTGTAAACATTATCTAAACTTGTTAAGTATAATTCGAAGTTAATTAAAAAGGAAGAAACATTTTTTAAATTCTATCTAAATGTGTGAAGTATAATTCCAAGTTAATTAAAGTAGAGGATACATTTTTAAACACTACCTAAACGTGTTAAGTGTAATTCAAAGTTAATTAAAGAAGAGAAAACATTTTGTAAAACACTATAAAAATGTGTTAAACATAATTCAAAATCAATTAAAGAATAGGAAACATTTTGTAAACACTATCTAAACATGTTATACATAATTCTATTCTTGTGTAATACTTATATAATGTTAATTTTTTTTTTATGTAAGTGCGAGTGTAAAGTGTTAAAGTCATAAGTGTCGTGTTGTAAGTGTAAGTGTGTGTTAGACTCGGATACCGCGAGAGGCGTCTAAATCCTCTCTATAGTTGCAGCTAGTCTGCACCCCCTGCTGGGTGTAATGTTAAGTATAAGTTAATGTAAAATCAGTTAAACAAGAGAAAATATTTTGTAAACACAATATAAACGCGTTAATTGTATGCCTAATTGAAATTAAAATTAAAGAAGACGAAACATTTTGACACCAACTTTAATAATACATTGCCGTACTGTCAAACGAGTATCTAAGTTGTGTTGTTTTCGCTTATTCGGACATTCTATCATTAGTGTATTTATAAATACACGTTTCATACACAAGACGTTTATAAGACGTTTCAATATATATATATATATATATATATATATATATATATATATATATATATATATATATATATAGTGTGTGTGTTTTCTGTAATATCTAACATTGCAAATGTTCGAAATACGTCAAAATTAATATATTCTAAATATGACGGCGGTCAGGGTTCGTTATATTAATTTCAGTGTAATGGTAAAATTTAAATTGCTGTTTACGAATGAATGTTAAATCACACTTTCAAAAGATAAATTAAAAATAAATAAGTAACATTAGTTTTCTTTCTTTATTTAACGGTAGACTACGTTAACTGAACGAGGCTACAGTGTAAAGTGCAGCTCCAAGTATAAGTTTAGTAGTTTTAATAGGGTTAACCACAGTTCTGAACACTGCTACCACTTGTCAATTAGCCATACGGCAAGTCGGTAACTTTGCACTTAATGTAATATATCTTTGAGCTCTTGATATCCCAGTACAAGTTCTCTATCACTGTTTTCAGGTGTGTAGCCGACGTGATGATCAAAGTGAATTTTATTTTAAACATATTTCTTTATCTATCAACATTCAAATATGCGTACACTGATATTTAAAACTTAAAAATTACGGTACAATGAAAACATAAAAGTGAACCCTAACCCCCACAGTTATTTTATTTTGTCCCCCCCCACTGGGGGGGTTTTATTTTTTAAAAATTCATAACGCCCCAGTTCTGTTCGGTTTCTAACTGTTACGATGGCGAAACACATTTTTGAAGACGCCGCAGGGGGTTGCAGACTAGCTGCACCTATTGAGAGGATTTAGACGTCCCTCGCGGAACCCGAGTCTAACACACACTTACACTTACAACACGACACTTAGGACTTTAACACTTTACTCTCACATTTACATTTAGAGAGGCGATAATAGCCTCAATGTGCTTTTCGCCTTAAAATAAAATTAAAAAAAAACATTTTTAAGAACGTTATTAAGTAAAAATTTAGATTTATAATAAATTTATCGATTCTGGATTTGAAATGACCATCATTTTAAAACTGTTTAACGGGTTTTATTGGGTAACGTATCGAACTTGTCAGGGCTCTAACCAAAACCGATTTTCGTGCCAAGTTTGAATTAAAGAGGACCAAAGTTGCAAACCCAAGTCTCTCTCTCTCTCTCTCTCTCTCACACACACACACACACACACACACACGCGCGCGCGCGCGCGCGCGCGCGCACGCACGCACGCACGCACGCATGCACGCACGCACAGGCACACAAGTCAGTAGCTCACAGTACTATCACTATTTATTGTTTGACCTTTAGGTTTGAATTCAACCAAAATGGACCTTCCATATCCCAGAATATCGTTATCATAACCTGACCTGCAGACAGCTAAGTTTTAAACTTTTTTGCTTTGGGAGATGAAGAATATTTCCACACCAAACTTCATCGCTTACTCTCTGGTTCAAAATGATGGACTCATCATATCTCTTCGACGGTTATTGTTCGCTTAACAAATGAGTGTCCTTCTTCATAAAGTTTCAAATGCTTCTGAAAATTTCGAAACGATTGTCATTGTGGATGCTGGTCAATTGATGTGGAACCCAGCGAGCACGATCAATCCATTCGTAGTTCTTGCTTCCACTCAAACAACTAACTCTCTCCATACTGCTGCTGCATTCTACGAATAATCTCTGCTGGTTTCACACCTTCTCAATTGAGGAAACGTATCAATGCTCCTTGGTGCAACCAGACAAAGGAGAACTCATTTTACACAGTCTTTTAAACACAATCACAATTACATAACAGTGAAACAATACTTTCAATGAACATGTGACAGACGTTAGGAGTTATAGTAGAAAATTCAGTGCTGGCATATATGTGTTTTGGCGGAAAGTTTAAATTTCCTTTTACTTTTTGACTTTCCTTCGTACATTTATTTCTAGCCCACATAAAAATTTCCAGTGACCCTTCCAAAAATGATCGTCAGGATCGGCGATATTTTTAAGGCCGTGAGTCTAGGCCTTGGAGGCGCCAGAGCTAATTGTCAAAAAAACACATGATTATAACAAAGCACAAAACAATCCTCAGTTAAAATAACAAAACAATGCTGGAATATTTTATCTGTCTCAGAGAGAATCACACTTGACTAAACATTGTCCGCGGATGAACGAACCACTTCAATCATACTTTTCTTTTATTTATCTTTCTGAAAGTTATAATTTTAACCAATCATTTTTGAAAACAAAGAACTATCAATTTAACTTTTCAAAGAAGAAATCACTATACTTCGAAAGAAGTAAATTATGATGTAAGAGAAAGGATTTCTCAAAACGGAAAATATTCATCAATCAATAAATTTACCTTTATGTCTTATTATTCTGTAAAATTAATAACAGCGATTAGGTCATTTAGATTTTAGTATTCATTTTAGTGATAAACTCATATTTTCATTTTAAGATGAACAAATGTTTAAAATTCGCAATATCTGTTTTATCGAATCGGTTTTGCTTAGATAAATTAAAACTTATTTATTCATAAATCTTAAAACCGATCTCTTTAAACAATTAAAACTCTTTCTATATAACATAAAAAATATAATTGAATTTTTGCTTATAGATGTGTTGATGGGTTGCATTTAGTAAATAGTATTGGGTATATTCCAAAACTTCCAAGTACTCTAATCATGGGATATACTAAGGCAAATATATGTTTGTATTTTATTCTGAATACAATATATTTTATTCTGAATATGCTGTTTAGGTATGGTGGAGGAAATGGTTATAACATATTAAGGCAGGTCTGCTGTTTCTTAGCTGTTACCTTCAAGTGTGGGATCGTTATTAGAAATCACTTTAAAATGTTCAAAGCAATAACGTTCTTTTCACTATATTCAAATCGATGTTTTTACAGGGTGTGACTGTTTTAGGGACAATGGCAATTGGAAAATGAGCAGTTAAATAGTACGAAAACACACACACACACACACACACACACACACGTTTACAATGTTGGTTCGATTATATTCGAACGAGACTCAAAAATCACTTTTAGAAAACGTAAAATGAGTTCAACACTGTCAACAAAGTGGCGGTCATTTATTTATCAAGCCCGCTATGCCGGTCACAAGCCCGGGGCCTGTTACCAAGTAACAGGAAGTGGTGAGTGATAGAGGAGTAACACCTCTCTAAAAAACCTTGGTCCATCTGGCTCCGGATGGTAGTACCTTGTAAGGGCCCCTTGCCTAGGGTTACAGGTGTGAGCCGGTCAACGGTATTGCAATGATCAAAACAACTACGGATGTACTTACCCCAGGTGGCAGCCCAGCTGTGCTGGAAAATCCACCCTCGACAGAGGCAGGCCCCACGGATTCTGGGGGCCAAACATTGCTTATGGATGACCCTTTTAAGAGAAGTTCAAGAATGATAAGATCCCCTAGTGATAAAGTTAGTACAAACACAGGGGACAAAAATACTAGTTTGTTAAGAGAAAATCATGAACTTCGATACAGGATTCAAGAACTAGAGAACATGGTATTAGATCTAAGACAAGAAATGAAGGATTTAAAAGCTAAGAATAGTCTTCTTAAAGAGATTCAGATAAGTGGTTCAAATAAGGAAAATAGTGATGAAAAACTAGAACACTCTGTATACCATACAGAGACGAAGAGGATCTGGCTCAAGAAACAGAATGGATTATCAAGAAAAAAGACCTAACAAAAAGGAAAGCTGTATTCTCTCCAGAAATACAAGAGCAAACAAGTGAAGAGAAGATGAGTCCTTCCCGCCAAAGTAAGGAAGACATGATAAAACATTCAAAGGATGTAAGAGCTAAAATGAAATTACAAAAACCTCCGCCTATAAATATAGTTGGGGTAGCCAGTTACTCGAATTTGCAAACAATACTGCAAGTTGCTTCAGATAAAGACTATAAATTAACTGCTCTAAACAATAATGTTTGGAAAGTAAACATGCCAGACTCTGACAGCTACAGAGCTGTTACACAAAAATTGAAGAGCGACAACATACAGTGGTACTCGTTCGAAGATAAGAATGAAAGGCCAATTAAAGTAATGGCTAGAGGCTTACATTCATCGTGTGCTAAAGATGATATTATTGACAACTTGAAACAACAAGGTTTCAAGATTCTCGATGCAGTCAATATCTTGAAAAAGAAAAAAAGTGAAAACGAGAATGGTGAGATAATAACACAAAGGAGAGGTCTACCTTTGTTTATGTTAACTTTGACAACAAAGAGATTGTTGATAACATTTATAATATTAAATCAATTCTTAACATTGTGGTAAAAATTGAGCCCCTTAGAAGGAATCTCACTCTAATACCTCAGTGTAAGCGATGTCAAGGGTATAATCATACTCAAGGGTACTGCCAGAGAGACCCAAGGTGCGTAAAATGTGCTGGGAAACATCTAACTGCGGTGTGCACAGTGAGTAAAAATAATCCTCCAAAGTGCGTTAACTGTCACGGTAAACATCCAGCAAATTATCGGGGCTGTGAGGTTGCCAAAGAATTGCAGAAGCGCAGAAATGGTGTATTAAGAATTAAAAATCATATTCAAAGGAATATAAATAGTAGGCCTACTATACAACAGGAATCAACAGAACATCTAACAGTACGAGTAACGACACTAGTATGGCACCGACAACATATGCGAAAGCCTTAGGTAGAAGTTTTTCCGGAACAGCAACAATAGAAAAGAATCTGGAAATCATATTAGAAAAACTAGATGAACAAAGACACACAAATAAGTTAATATTTGAAAGAATAAGCAAGGTAGAAAGCAATATGAATAAAAATAAGAAAAAAATGAAAACATGAACCATACTTTGCGAATAGCCACTTGGAATGCTAATGGACTTTCTCAGCTAGCCATGGAGTTGGAATTGTTCCTCATTAATGAGAAAATTGATATCTGCTTGGTGTCAGAAACACACTTCACTAATCAATCCTATTTTAAAATCAGAGACTTTTGCCTTTATCATGTGGATCATCCTTCAAACAAAGCCAGAGGAGGCTCTGCTGTCCTTATCAAAAACAACATTAAACACTATGAAAGTTTTGAAATAAAGCTAGAAACAATGCAAATTACAACAGTTGCAGTGAAATTCAAAAACAAATACTTTAATATATCATCTATATATTGTCCACCTAGACATAATCTAAGAAGGGAGGACTATTTAAAGCTTTTTAATACACTAGGACATAATTTTATAATAGGAGGTGACTTCAATGCAAAGAACACTTATTGGGGGTCACGATTGACTACTGCAAAAGGTAAAGCATTATACGAATCGGGGAGAGAAATTAAATGCGATTTCTACTCCACCGGCAAACCAACTTACTGGCCATCGGATTCTAGAAAGATCCCTGATCTTCTTGATTTTTCATCGCTAAAGGCGTGTCGGATGGGTATGTGTGTGTTGGTGAAAGTTATGAGTTGGATTCTGACCATTCTCCAGTTATTATGACAATAAGTGGGAATATAATACAAAAGATGAACTTCCTAAGTTAACAAATCTTAAAACTAATTGGGATGATTTTAGAAAGGAGTTGAGTTGTAGAATTGAACTGCAAACATCTCTTAAGACTCCTGATCAATTGGAAGACGAAGTAGAGGCTTACATCCACAATATCCAAAAATCAGCTTGGAATAGTACACCTTGGTTATCCAAACCTAAGAGTAATATCACATACCCGATAGAAGTACGGGATTTGATTCAGAAGAAAAGGAAAATCCGTAAAAGTGGCAGAAAACTCGAGTGCCTCAATATAAATCTGAGTTAAATGAACTGAACAATAAACTTAAGAGATTATTGAAACAAATTAAAAGCGAATCCATTTCTAGATATCTTGAAGGGCTATCGTCAGATAAGGATAGTGACTACAAAATATGGCAAGCCACTAAAAGCATCAAGAGACCTAGAAACCATATTCCACCAATTAGGAAGGTTGACAATACTTGGGCAAGAAGTAATAAGGAAAAAGCTGATTTGTTTGCTGCTCACCTAGAGAACACATTCAAACCTTTTGAGGCGCAAGCAGCAGGTGAAACATTAATACCAAAAGAAAAGAACGACCTAGTGGATATTGGTAAAGTAACATACAACGAGCTTGTAAAGGTAATAACAGGTTTAAAAGCTAATAAAGCTCCTGGTTATGAATTAATAACTGGAAAAATTGTTAAGGAATTACCAGAAAAGGCTGTTCGAAAATTATTACATTTGATAAACGCCTCTTTTAGGCTAAGATATGTCCCAAGACAGTGGAAAATAGCAGAGGTTATAATGATACCTAAGCCAGGAAAAGATCACAGGAGAAAGCATCTTACCGTCCCATCTCTCTTTTGCCAATTATCTCAAAAGTCTTTGAAAAACTCTTGGTAAAACGCCTCAAACCTATTATTGAAGAGAGGAACCTAATCCCACATCATCAGTTTGGGTTTAGAAGTCAACATTCGACGATTGACCAAATACATCGGATTACCAATGTTGTTGAAAGAGTACTTGAAGAGCGTAAAATCTGCTCATCACTGTTTCTGGATATGGCACAGGCTTTTGACAAAGTCTGGCATGAAGGCTTATTATATAAGTTACAAAGAGATCTTCCAAACCAATTTTATGAATTACTGAAGTCATACATGTCAGAAAGATGCTTTAGGGTCAAATGTGATGGTGAATATTCTAGAATAAAGGATATAGCTGCAGGAGTTCCCCAAGGAAGCGTATTAGGACCTATTTTGTTTCTGTTATATACAAGAGACATACCTCAAGATTCCGATACAGTAATTGCTACTTTTGCAGATGATACTGCAATTTTGGCCGTTGGGGATAATGTAGAGGAAGCAAAACTGAAAATTCAAAAATCTATTGATAAAGTCAGTATCTGGATAAGGAAATGGAGATTAAAATTAAATGAATCTAAATCAAATTACATAAACTTTACCAATAGAAAGATAAACCCAACCAATATTGAACTAAATGGTCACTCATTAGCTCCTGTTAATACAGCAAAATACCTTGGGATGACGCTTGACGCAAAACTTCATTGGAAAGAGCATGTCAAGAAGAAAATAAGGGGATTAAATATTAAATTCAAGAAAATGAATTGGCTGCTTGGTAGGAGATCTACACTAGACCTACACAATAAACTTTTAATTTATAAGCAATTACTCAAACCTGTTTGGACTTATGGAATACAGCTGTGGGGTGTATGAAGAAAGCAAATGCTAAAGCCGTTCAAGTATTCCAGAACAAGGTTCTGCGTAGTATTGTTAATGCACCATGGTTCGTGCGTAATGATGACCTGCATCGTGACCTCAGGATGAATACGGTTTCAGAAGAAATAATGAAATACGCAATCATGCATAAAAACAGACTACAAAAACATGTCAATCCTGAAGTGTTGTGCTTGTTGAATAACACAGATGATGTTCGCCGTCTTAAAAGAACAAAGCCCTTGGATATTAGTGGACGATAATAAATAAAACAAGAGTAACACATGAACATTGTGTTTAAAATTTATGGGACTCCATTACTGAATGGTGATCCAAACAAAGTGACATCGTAATATCAAATGTAAATTACTTGTTAAGTGTAAATTCTTAGTTGTAATTGTTATATAAATATATATATAAAAAAAAAAAAAAAAAAAAAAATTATTTATCAATAGATTTAAAAATGTATAACTTATTGTCTTGCACAGTGTTGTAAATTGAACTTCAGCGCTATTTCTGAACTACGTAATAAAATTCTAAAATTCGTTGAAATTAAGAATTTGAAGTTGACAGTGGGTATTTCAAAGGTAAAGTAATAGTTTATAATGCTAACATATGCAGACTTTATTGCGGAATATTATGTATAATGTTTGCGGATTATTATGTATTGCTGATATATAATATTTGCGGATTATTATGCATTGCTGATATATAATATTTGCGGATTATTATGTATTGCTAATGTATAATATTTTCGGATTATTATGTATTGCTAAAGTATATTGTTTGCGGATTATTATGTATTGCTTATGTATAATGTTTGCGAATTATTATGTATTGCTGATGTATAATGTTTGTGGGTTATTATGTATTGCTGATGTATAATGTTTTCGGATTATTATGTATTGCTGATATATAATATTTGCGGATTATTATGTATTGCTAATGCATAATATTTGCGGATTATTATGTATTGCTGATATATAATATTTGGGGATTATTATGTATTGCTGATATATAATATTTGCGGATTATTATGTATTGCTGATATATAATATTTGCGGATTATTATGTATTGCTGATGTATAATGTTTGCGGATTATTATGTATTGCTGATGTATAATATTTGCGGATTATTATGTGTTGCTAATGTGTAATGTTTGCGGATTATTATGTATTGCTGATGTATAATATTTGCGGATTATTATGTGTTGCTAATGTGTAATGTTTGCGGATTATTATGTATTGCTGATGTATAATATTTGCGGATTATTGTGTATTGGTAATGTATAATATTTGCAGATTATTATGTATTGCTGATGTATAATGTTTGCGGATTATTATGCATTGCTGATGTATAATTCGTGCCGATTATAATGTATTGCTGATGTATAATATTTGCGGATTATAAAGTTGAAGTCGGAATTTCAAGAAGAGTGTAAGAAAAATATTACTTTGGTTATTCGTGTCCACCGCGGTCAGCGAGACAGCTGCGTGTTGCCATGAAGCATACAAGAAAAACACAAACTATTAACTAAGTTTGCTCTTAACCATTTCAGTTATACACAGGCCCTTTAAAATGCTGTTTCTTAGACGCCATTCAACCAAGGCACGCACCAAGCATTATTAATTGTGAGAATGAAAAAAACATAATTTAAGATTGTGGTAGATATATCCATTCTCAGTTGGGTTTTACTTTGATGTCTGCCAATTTGTGAGGAAGTGTCTGTGTTTTTACAATCTTTGAAGACGAAATAAATGACCATTTTTAATTATAACGAAATTTATCTTAAATTTTTTTCAAAAATCCTTGTTACTAGTTACCAAACTCTTTTTTACATTCGT
The DNA here is from genome assembly GCA_022606455.1 of Callitettix versicolor. Lineage (NCBI taxonomy): Eukaryota > Metazoa > Arthropoda > Insecta > Hemiptera > Cercopidae > Callitettix > Callitettix versicolor. Next base: position 78,105,135 of record CM040190.1, read on the forward strand.
CCCTCCCCCATTAAGCCCCTATCCCTACTTTATACAGGTTAAATTAAAAGTTATAATATTTTGGAATTAACTGAAGTTACGTTTACATGTACTGCAAATATTCACCGATTTAATCCTACAAATTATGAATAAAAGAGTTTTATTCATCTAACATCTACGAATATAGAAAGGATAGGTAATAAATTTGTGTTTAAATAATGCAGTACTATATTGTTACAATGATATTAAAGGTAATAAAAATGTATTTATTTAATTTTTGACTGTTAATGCGATTATTTGTATTCACTGTTTATATTAATATTGACAGTGATTTTATGTTACACTTAGGTATATACTAAAATGTAATTAACTGTTACAATAAATCATTTTATTTTTGTTTATATTTATTTGTATTTGTAACAGTATTTTCAGTCGCATCTCACTGCCATGCGCATCGCAACGTCCAGTCGCATCTCACTACCATGCGCATCGCAACGTCCAGTCGCATCTCACTGCCATGCGCATCGCAACGTCCAGTCGCATATCACTGCCATGCGCATCGCAACGTCCAGTCGCATCTCACTGCCATGTCCCATCTCACTGCCATGCGCATCGCAACGTCCAGTCGCATCTCACTGCCATGCGCATCGCAACGTCCAGTCGCATCTCACTGCCATGCGCATCGCAACGTCCAGTCGCATCTCACTGCCATGCGCATCGCAACGTCCAGTCGCATCTTACTGCCATGCGCATCGCAACGTCCAGTCGCATCTCACTGCCATGCGCATCGCAACGTCCAGTCGCATCTCACTGCCATGCGCATCGCAACGTTCATTGCATCTCACTGCCATGCGCATCGCAACGTCCAATCGCATCTCACTGCCATGCGCATCGCAACGTCCAGTCGCATCTCACTGCCATGCGCATCGCAACGTCCAGTCGCATCTCACTGCCATGCGCATCGCAACGTCCAGTCGCATCTCACTGCCATGCGCATCGCAACGTCCAGTCGCATCTCACTGCCATGCGCATCGCAACGTCCAATCGCATCTCATTGCCATGCGCATCGCAACGTCCAGTCGCATCTCACTGCCATGCGCATCGCAACGTCCAGTCGCATCTCACTGCCATGCGCATCGCAACGTCCAGTCGCATCTCACTGCCATGCGCATCGCAACGTTCATTGCATCTCACTGCCATGCGCATCGCAACGTCCAATCGCATCTCACCATGCGCATCGCAACGTCCAGTCGCATCTCACTGCCATGCGCATCGCAACGTCCAGTCGCATCTCACTGCCATGCGCATCGCAACGTCCAGTCGCATCTCACTGCCATGCGCATCGCAACGTCCAGTCGCATCTCACTGCCATGCGCATCGCAACGTTCAATCGCATCTCACTGCCATGCGCATCGCAACGTCCAGTCGCATCTCACTGCCATGCGCATCGCAACGTTCATTGCATCTCACTGCCATGCGCATCGCAACGTCCAATCGCATCTCACTGCCATGCGCATCGCAACGTCCAGTCGCATCTCACTGCCATGCGCATCGCAACGTCCAGTCGCATCTCACTGCCATGCGCATCGCAACGTCCAGTCGCATCTCACTGCCATGCGCATCGCAACGTCCAATCGCATCTCACTGCCATGCGCATCGCAACGTCCAGTCGCATCTCACTGCCATGCGCATCGCAACGTTCATTGCATCTCACTGCCATGCGCATCGCAACGTCCAATCGCATCTCACTGCCATGCGCAGCGCAACGTCCAGTCGCATCTCACTGCCATGCTCATCGCAACGTTCATTGCATCTCACTGCCATGCGCATCGCAACGTCCAATCGCATCTCACTGCCATGCGTATCGCAACGTCCAGTCGCATCTCACTGCCATGCGCATCGCAACGTCCAGTCGCATCTCACTGCCATGCGCATCGCAACGTCCAGTCGCATCTCACTGCCATGCGCATCGTAACGTCCAGTAGCTGCAAATCTCCACTTTCCGGTTTAAATTAGTTTTTTTAAGTTTAACGTTCACATAATTGTTTTTTTTCAAAATAGTTCTAACCAGTTTCATAAAATTTAATGAAATGAAGTTTTTGGAATAACCAAACAAAAATAGTCGCGTACTGTCAAAAAAAGGTCATCATCCTTTGAGTGGTTATTTATGAATATTTATAAGTCATAACTGTGAACGAAATTTGAAATCAAATGAATTTTTGGTTGTCCACTCTGGTCAACATCTGCCGGGGTTTCACTTTTCCATTTACTCTTAAACAGTATTTTCTTTACTTCAAGTTTCACACAGTAACTTAAATTACAAAACTTCGTATAACACTAAAATGCAATGAACCGATTTTGAAAAATTACGGCTACGTTTCAGTTTTTCTATCGATTATTACATTCTAAAACTTTCAAATAGAATTTTATTGTGGAAAGTAGCAACAAGTAAGAAAGTCTGTACATTTTATTCTATTCATCATCGTTAGCTTTAGAATGTTTAGCTTTTATTTCTATTTTTAGAAAGATATTTCTGTATACATTACTTCCAGCATTTGAAACCACATGTAAAATATCAACAGGTAAAACTAATAGGAAGTTCGTTTCTCCTGAATGCAGACAGACAGGAAGCACTATCTGGCAACATGGCAGCATATTATTAACAAAAGAGGCATCCCCAACATCAAAACATTATCTCCTTATCGCAACACAACACCGCTTCAACCCTGCTGAGTTTGTTCCCATTCCGTTTCATTTAGGTTGAATGACAGAATTATAGCAGTCGTATAATAAATATACACTACTCTGATAATGCTTTTACTTTAAACACAGTTACAAATGATTCACCCACGTCATGTATTAATACACTGTTGCAGTGCAATGTATTGTAATTTTAAGAATTTGAAATAACCGCCATTATGAGAATGTTAAGTAAATTTTATTGGTTAAGAAACTTGTCCAAGCTAATACTAAAATCGATTTTTGTGCCAATTTTGAATCAAATCGAACCAAAATTGAAAGTGCTAACACGTACCTTATGATTATTATGTTTTTTTTTAAATAAATAGGTACATAACAAGATGTACATAACAAGTCTTGGGCCTACCATGATGAATGGAAATTTGCTCAATGAACAAAATTTGCTATAATGGGTAAACAGTGATCTACTTGGTTTGCAACCATCGCAAAGAACAGACTTGAGGTTCTCAACCAATAAGGCGTGATGCTTTTATGTTTACAACCAATATAACCTAGAAACTCAGTCTCGACTATCTAGCTACATGCATCACATTTATTACAAAGTGCAATTTTTATGACAAGCTTAAACTGTCATACTTTATGGCAAATATAAAGTCATAAAAGGAAATATATAAATGAGTAAATAATGGAAATATGTGGAACGGGTTTTAGGCCTAATAATAAACCAGTGAGACACATTAATGTCTACAAGGCTGTTTTGATGTAGTGGTAGAAGGAAATTTAAAAACAATATCACAATAAATTTTTACTTACACGTTTTAGAAAATCTGATTTAAACGTGCAAATCCACCTTAAAATCTATCTATATTCCTTGTCAAACCTTGTAAGTTACATCGAAAAAACAGTGACCAAAGTCAGACCAAAACTGAAACTGCTAACACATAACTTATAATTCTTATATGCTAATCTTCGTGAAATATAAAATGCAATTTTAAAATTTGTTTCAATTTTAAAAAGGTGTGTCGACACATCACTGGAGACTTTTGGTGAAATTTGGCAAGAAGATCTAGTTTGACGTTTCTCGAGACAATTTCCTAATTAGAGAAAAAATTGAATCTTTCTTTTTTAGTGAATTTTCGTAGAAAAATGAGCTATTAAACATGTAATCATAGTAAGACTAAGACGCGGTAACTTGAAATGAGCACTTATCCTCACCCCTAGAGAGGTCATATGTGTGAATGTGTGTGTGTGTGTGTGTGTGTGTGTGTGTGTGTGTGTGTGTGTGTGTGTGTGTGTGTGTGTGTGTGTGTGTGTGTGTGTGTGTGTGTGTGTGTGTGTGTGTGTGTGTGTGTGTGTGTGTGTGTGTGTGTGTGTGTGTGTGTGTGTGTGTGTGTGTGTGTGTGTGTGTGCGCGCGCGCGCGCGCTACACGCAATAACAGGAGCCCTTAACTTGAGGTTCTGTCGTTATCACTAATAAACTGATAAAGTTTATCAGTTATTTGCGCCGTTACACTACAGTGTCAGATTGTATCTTTTGTAAGTGTAATAAATTTCCAAATTACGTACACAGTGGTTGAAGTGTACACAGTTGCGCCAAAGTTATACAATAAATTGAAGATGACAAAAGAAGTAGGATAACACGAGAGCTTTTCATATATTTAAAATAAGATGAAATAATTCACTATTGTTATTAATTTGTTAGTAATAATGTTAATTTAAATCCATATACGATAAAATGAAAACACTTTATAGTGTAAAATAAGATGATAGTTTATAAGATGTAATGTTAATAACATCTGATAAGAAAGAAATATATAATAAGGTATGAGACAGTAGCTTTCAATAATGTTAATAATAGAGGATAAGATAGTAGCTTTCAATAATGTTAATAATGTAGGATAAGACAGTAGCTTTTAATAATGTTAATAATGTAGGATAAAACAGTAGCTTTCAATAATGTTAATAATGCAGGATAAGACAGTAGCTTTAATTAATGTTAATAATAGAGGATAAGACAGTAGCTTTCAATAATATTAATAATGAATAATAATAATATTGTAGTTATACTTTCAATTAATGCTTTCAATAACGTAATAATGTAGGATATGATATTAGTTTTCCTACATGTTAGTAATATATAAGAAGATAGTTTTTCATGTTTTATAATGTAGGATACGGTGATAGCATTTTTATAACAGGCGTGTATTTTTTGCAAAAATTACCGTATAGGAAATACAAGAACTAAACAAATTGATCTATTTATACAATTTTTATATGTCATGCATTACTGGAAATTATAAAATTGTAGAGTTGAGAATAAATCGCAGCACGCAGCTGTCTCGCTGACGCAACATTATTTTTTTAATTTCACTGTCACTGATTTTAATAATACAATCAGCATTTTAAATATATATAAATTAGCATTTAAAACTTTCAAACAAAACTCAAAATGGACCCTGATCGCTGAAAATTAATTTTTGTAATTTCAAATTAATTTTATTTGAAAGTAAAATCTTGTAAACAAAAAGTGACGCGAAAACGACATTTTTATAGAAAAAAATAAAACACTCCTACATTTTATACCGACTTAAAATCACTTGTTTTGCCGTAAAGCAGCAGCCTTGAGATAAATTAGTGATGAAAGTAAAGGCTGATTGAGCCAAGCGTGAATTAACAATCGGCAATTGTTTGTCGACGTCTTCAATATCCGTAATTTTGTTTAAACAAAAAGATTTCTTCATTAATAAGAACTAATTTCGCAACAAAAAACATATAATTATACGGACAGAATACGCTTTATTGATAATTTAAATTTAAAAGCAGAGACGGATTAAATTCTGTGAGATGTCTTTCAGAACTCGAAGAACTGTGTATGTTTGTGTGCAAGTTTCAGATAAAATCCACCCCTCATCGCATTTGTAATTAATCAACTTTCTCAGCCCCGGCCTGACTTTTCTCTTTAATGAACAAGTGAAGTCTTTTCATAATTTAATTCGAAAATCTGTATACGCTCACTTTGGACGTGGCCGGGCTAGAGAAGGGGATGAATGCGAGGGTTGTTGGCTTCTTTTATTACTCCCGTACAATTGTGAATGCACTTGTTATATAAACAAAACCACTGCGTATACAAATGACACTAAACACGTACTTCACTAGTTGCTTGCGGTAAATTTTAAAATAGATTATTAAATTTAAAAAAGTACAGACAGAACGTTTTCTGTATTTTATTGCTACAGTAATAAATGTCTACGCATAAAGATGTACTGCAAGATGCAGAGTTAACAGAATTTGATTTGAACCGTTACATAGCGAAGCAAACATACTGACCCACACGTTTTCTTTGGGTATTTATGGAATTCACTGAAGCAAAATTTAATGAAATTATTTAATATAAAATTAGAGAAAATCCGATTTTTAAGTTTTCGACTGAACCTTAAATCGATTTAACTTCGATTCGTTTTGAATTGAAAAATCTGGCCACAAAGCAACCAAACTAACAAACCAAATTTCGTTAAACTAATGAACTAGTTTAGGCACAAGCGATGTGCACAGGCTATACTCCGACAAACGTTCACGTTAAAGGGTTCAATTTAAAATAATTAATTTCACAAATTCAACTTAAAACCACTTTTTTGAGGTCAGGAGATTCGAAAATGGATACACCCGCTTAAATTAAACATACCTAAATCTTATTCATAATCGGCCTACTTTCTTATTGTTGTGAGAAAATAAACTAAACAAAAGTACTGATCATTTTATCACCCCAAATGTATAAGGGAGGGTTCATTTCTAAACAAACTAATTTCATTTTATTTGTATTCCCATTGTACATTGTATTTAATAAGTTTAAAGTTTGTGTTATCCATTAAGATATATAATCATATCGCTTATAATAAATCTTGTTGTATTATACGATATTACCTTTCCTACATGTTAGTAATATATAATAAGATAGTTTTTCATGTTTTATAATGTAGGATATGATGATAGCATTTTTATAACAGGCATGTATTTTTTGCATTTTATTGCATCTCACTGCCATGCATGAGTGTCACTGAGAGTCGCATCTCACCATGCAGACAGTTTAATTCCATTAGTACCTATTTTGATGGTACTGAACGTTTATTATTATGTACTGTTTAATAATGAACGTAAATATTAAACTATGTACGTAACTGACGTATACACTTTTATTTTTATGAGCCATTTTACTATGTAATATAGTGCTCAATTAGTACTATGTGATTGTTGGGATGCCCTATAACGTAACTGATGTTTACACGTTTATTTTGATGAGCCATTTTACTATGTAAAATAGTGCTCAATTAGTACTATGTGATTGTTGGGTTACCCTATAACGTAACTGATGTTTACATTTTTAAGGCAAACCTTAAAGCCTGACATGTTTTCCTTGAGTTTGGTCCAAAAATCGTGACACCCAGTTCTGCGTGTAACAAAGACATGAAACATTTTCTGAAAGCTAATCTTTATATTTGTACCAAAGGGCTTAAAATTATGACCACCTACAGCACTTCGTGGTTAGGTAACAAAACAGTGTCTTCTTAAAAAAAAGTTATTTTATATTTACCACTACGGTAACATTCTGTAGCTAGTGCCTTGTAAGAAATAGGGCTCGGTGGTCCACGTGGCTTCGTCACTAAATTGCGCGTTTTAAAGTTGTGGGTTCGACATGCAATCCATTGCCGTTACTTTATTCTGATACCACGTTTTCATTAGACTAACTGGCATACGAAACTTACAAATATACCGCTTTCGTTAAAGATACAAACTGTTCGGCTCTGATTAGACGAAACTTCGGCTGTACTCGGCTACATTCGGCAGGTATTCTTTTGATATAAATTCAGTTACAGATATAATGAGAATCGGAAAAAAGGACACAAATAAGTACTTACTTTGTAGAAAACAAGTATAAAAGAATTATCACATCAACAGAATAAACTATGTACTAGGGAATACAGGAAAATTAATTTTAAAAGAAAATCCAGATCAAAGCATAACATAAATTTCTCATGGCCAAAGACGTGGTAGAACAGTGAATTAGAAACAGAAAATATTCGAAGCTTATTGATAACAAATGAAGCGAAAAAAATTCATCTAAATCGGTGATTTGCCTCTACTGGATTCTGTTGTGATTGGGATAACTAAAGTTTAATTAAATTGAAAGTAATTTGAGAAAATATCTTCCAGGTAAACCCTGAACAATTGTTTTGTGGTTTTAATTATCAATGGAAACTACACAGGCGGTAAGTGGAACACAAATGTAAAAAAAATACACTTAATTAAACTAAATTAAAGAAGATTGAATTAAATTTATTAATGAAAGAATCGACAAGGCAGAAAGAATTTTAAGCAAATAAAAGACAAAAGTAATTAATTTTGAAAGGTTTGCCTTCTAGCATTTTGTTTTTAGTTAGGATAATTGCTTCGTAACAAAATTATTTTAGAACGATTATAGTGACACAATAATTTGTACATCAGATAAATTATAATTTGATTATACATGTCAGTAATATATTGAAGTGCCATTCTGTTAATTAGAAATGTTTATTATTCGCATTTTTTCTCTGGACTCACCGGATAATTCGAGGAACTGTTTGGCCTTTCCGATAGCGTTATCTGCGACACAGCTGTAATTTCCAAAATCTGACGACTGTACTTTGCGAATAATGAGCGTGTGCCTGCTACCCCTTGAGTCGGCCAATCGCCTGTCTGTAGCGTCCAGGCGCAGGGTGTCTCTGTACCAATACACCTGGGCAAACAAGAAAAGTCAATTAGTTGTCACTGACTTCTGTCACTTCTTCATGGATAGGTAAACCATTTTTATATTACTTGTTATCCAGCAATGTGTAAAATTTATCCATACAAAACTTATATTTATTGAATGGTTGATATTGTAACAACAGAGAGAACAGTTTGCTTAACCGAACTTCAAGACTTCTGCTGATATTTTAGCTCAATTCTACACAAATAATAACAGTTGGGATAGTTCACTGAATTTTTTAAATTTTTTACTTAGTAAGTTTAATAAATACACAGACATTATTAAGGTGTGACAGAGAATGGAAAAGGAAGTTCGTTGCAAGCGGCCATTTGATACAAATATTTAATTATAACAAAACAATTTCTTGTATATTTCCAAGATATAAGATATAAAACTGAGGTTACTTGATTAAAAATGTTCGTATTATACAAAAAAAAGATAACCAAAATAATGATTAACAATAATGATAAGCTGGATGGCTTAAAGCTCCATTCTTGCTGATGGCATGCAAATTAAATAATAAACTAAATCAAAGATAATAAACCTCGTCGTGCCCCGCTGCCTTTATGTTGGTGTGGATTGCGTTCACAGGCTGGTCTCAAGTATGTATCGTTGTGCTCAATTAGTACTATGTGATTGTTGGGTTACCCTACAACGTAACTGATGTTTACACGTTTATTTTTATGAGCCATTTGACTATGTAACATAGTGCTCAATTAGTACTATGTGATTGTTGGGATACCCTATAACGTAACTGATATTTACACATTTATTTTGATGAGCCATTTGACTATGTAATATAGTGTTCAATTAGTACTATATAACTGTTGGGATGCCTTATATCGTAACTGATGTTTACACGTTTATTTTGATGAGCCATTTTACTATGTAACATAGTGCTCAATTAGTACTATGTGATTGTTGGGTTGCCCTATAACGTAACTGATGTTTACACATTTATTTTGATGAGCCATTTTACTTTGTAACATAGTGCTCAATTAGTACTATGTGATTGTTGGGTTACCCTATAACGTAACTGATGTTTACACTTTTATTTTGATGAACCATTTTACTAAGTAAAATAGTGCTCAATTAGTTTACTATGATGATTGTTAGTGCTCAATTTACTATGACGTAACGATGATTACACTTTTATTTTGATGAACCATTTTACTAAGTAACATAGTGCACAATTAGTACTATGTGATTGTTGGGATGCCCTATAACGTAACTGATGTTTACACGTTTATTTTGATGAGCCATTTGACTATGTAACATAATGCACAATTAGTACTATGTAATTGTTGAGATGCCCTATAACGTAACTGATGTTTACACGTTTATTTTGATGAGCCATTTGTCGGCACGGACAGAACGTCTCGTTCTGACACGAGAGGAGATGAACTACGTAAGAACATTCTTACAAAGCAAGGCCTGTAGTCCCTGAGGTGACACTGCAACTTTAAATTTGTTTGACCTAAATTTTCCACTGCCTTGCTAAACTTGTTAAAACTGGTTGCAATGTCATTAAATTTGTTCAGTCATATGCGCAGGTGGTGTGAATTTAATAAGGTGTAACTTCCACGCAGATAATGTACACGAGATTGAATAAAAATGTTTTGAAGAAAGGCAACCGTTATTTGCTTAAGATTTTACAAACAGCATTGGGAGCAAAGTACAGTAATACTATATCACTATATTACATTTCTAACACCATACAAAGGTGCAGTTTTAGTAAAACAATCTTTCAGACCTTACATTACCTTTAATATAATCATTCTTTCAAAATAATTATATTTAATTCGATTTATTTATATTACGTGACAATAAATCTGTCGCTGTAAGAAGATGTTTACGTTTAACCCAAGTTGTATCCAATATTTTACTTTTAAAGGTAATGCATTACTTTTTAAGATGTTACGTTTTAAATTATATTTTTAATGAGTGCTGACTAATTATTTAATGTGACGACTTTAATAAAAAACGATGATAATACCAATAACTATGCCTAGTAGATAAGCTCGGGTAGATATAGCTAAGGTAGAACGAAGAGTGCCAGCAAGACCTTCATTATTTTCAAGTTATATTAATTCATTTGCAGTGTATTCGATGCCATTATTAGTCCACCCATCGAGTAGCTTTTATAAATAATTTTTCTAACTAAAATTCTCTATTTACTTGTAATTCATTACAATAGTGTTATGAAAAGAATACGTTATTTCTTTGTTTTAGTGTTATAATAAGTATATAATAAAATTATAAAATGCTGTAAAAAGATATTAATTCTTATATATATATATACGACGTTAAACACCAAAAAAAAGTATGTATATATACGATTTTTTATTTCGTTAACAGCAAGTGAGGTATAGGCGTATGTCCAAACACAGTGACAAAGAATAGTGGTTACACCTTTGAAAGGTCGTGCAGAGTTTAAAACTGCAACGTATGATAGAATAATGGTAACGCAAAGGTCACGATGAGTGTGGACATTTACCAAGATATACCTTCTAGACTTATTACCAGCAAACGTCCTTGAAAAGATCCGCTATTGAGTAGCTATTAGTATACTATCATGTCTCATTATTGTGTAAAACCTTAAGGTTAATCAGTGTTGTTTGTTTCTGTCACGTTGTGCAAGAGTGTTTATTTTCCGGTGAAAAACCTTTAAGGTTATCATGGCCGAGGCGCGATAAAAAGATATTGAAAACGATCAAATAAGAAATAAAATTTAGGATCATCTCAAAAACAACGAATAACAATAATTAAAACAAAATACAATAACAACTATAAATACTTTTCCTAAAACTAGTTAACAATAATATATAACTAAACAAAAAAAAAAAAAAAAAACAAAAAAATCATAAATAAATATAATAAAATACATAAATAATTGAAAATTATTTATATAAGAAAATTGAAAAACTGTCAGATACTATGAGAAAAAGGAGAATAAATTTTTACGGCCATCTTCTTAGAATGAATTCCAATAGATTGACGAAACAGGTGTTTGATTTTTTCCATAATCGTAAAACAAAACAGAACTGGTTTAAAGAAATTGAAAAAGACCTAATAGAATTAAAAATTACAGAAAATTCACTGCTTGACCAAACTGCTAAGATAAGTACCAAGGACGAAAGAATAAGATTCCAAGATAAAACCAAAATAAGACCTAAACCTATCATTTCGGAGGAGGAGAGGAAGAGAAGATCGGAAAGAATGAAGAGCTACTGGGAACAAAGAAAAGTACAGCGCGCAAGAAATGATTGATTCAGCGTACCCCAAAGAAGGTGAAACAAAAAGAAGAAGAAAATACATAAACTAAACAAGGTATAAATAAATTAAGGTAAATAAATAGCCACATATGTACAACTGGTTGCAGGGGTGTAAAGAGGCCCTGCAATATTATTTTTTAAATTAAAATTTATTAAATAAATCCAGACGATGAAGAAATTCTAGGGTCTGGTCAATGGCCTAGACATTATCTCCCAACATCGTCTGCACACAATTCCCTAAACCACATACACGCCGTATATTTTAGAAACCATCACAGTCTAGCAATTTTACTTTGGTGGCTTCTCTACAATTCCACATTGAGGCGGGTCCTCGCGTTCCATCAGGAATCCATGCGTTAACATTGAGTGACCAATGCGAGGAGGGTATTGTGCGAGAGTGATGACTACGTGTTGATATGATATTTGTTGCCTGAACTGTGTAAAAAAACGTAACGAACAATTTAATAACAACTTTAAATAAACTGAAAACTATTTGATAAGGTAAAACATACTTCGAAGGAAACAGAGATTGGTGCGAGATATTCAGCGTAGGTTAAACATGTCCCAGGGGTTATGTTGTCACAAATCAAAAGAGGAAAACCAGTCTTGCAGACCAACAAATGAAAGGACAACACCTGAACTGCTTTCCTATGCTAAGCATTTGCACACTTCATTATTATAAATATTGTCATATACGATATCACAAAAGTTACAAGACCCATGCTGACGGTTTCAAACTCATTAGTGATTGCACTAAGTCGCTGAGTGAAATAATTTATTTTTTACTAGAGAAACGTACAAAATTTAAATTAAAATAAAATATTTCTATTTTGAACCCGTATACAAAGTACTTATTACAAAGATTATGTACATCTATACAATTATATAAGTATATATATATATATATATATATATATATATATATATATATATATATATATATATATATAAATATATGCGTATATATGCATTATATATATATATATGATATATATATATATATATATATATATATATATATATATATATATGATAAAATAATGGTAACGCACGGTCACGATGAGTGTGGACATTTACCAAGATATACCTTCTAGACTTATTACTAGCAAACGTCCTTGAAAAGAGCCGCTATTGAGTAGCTATTAGTATACTATCATGTCTCATTATTGTGTAGAACCTTAAGGTTAATCAGTGTTGTTTGTTTCTGTCACGTTGTGCGAGAGTGTTTATTTTCCGATGAAAAACCTTTAAGGTTATCATGTAATATAACCTTAAAGACTATATATATGCATAGACATATGCGTAATTAACTTGTATATATGCGTATATATATATATATATATATATATATATATATATATATATATATATATATACGAGGTGTGTTCAGAAAGTAAAGAGAATTTTCATTGTTTGAACAAAATATTTATTTATTTTTCTAAATTGATTTTGTTGCCTTCAAAATAGTCCCCAATGGAGATTATGCACTTGTGCCAGCGCTTCTTCCAATCCTCGAAACACTTCTCAAACTCGATCTTTGAGATAGCCTTTAGTTCTTTCAGTGATGCGCTTTTAATGTCATCTACGGCTGTAAAACGACGTCCCTTTAAGGTTCTCTTTAGTTTTGGAAGACACACAGAGCCATGTCTGGCGAATATGGAGGCTGGAGCATCGTTAAAGTACTGTTTGTGGCCAAAAATTCACGAACAAGCAATGAAGTGTGAGCTGGTGCATTATCGTGGTGCAAAACCCATGCATTGTTTTTCCACAGATCCGGGCGTTTTTTTCGGATTGCTTCACACAAACGGCGTTGAACTTGTAGGTAGTACTCCTTATTGAGACAGTTTCATCTGGTGGCAGGAATTCATGATGCAATATGCCATTAATATCGAAGAACACAGTGAGCATAACCTTCACGTTCGCACTTGTGGAGCCTTTTTAGGTCTTAGCGAGCCAGAATGGCTCCACTGGGATGAAACTGCCTCGGTGGCTAGGCTTTCATCCCGAAGACCCGGATTCGATTCCCGGCGAGGGTTTGGCATTTTCATACGCTATAAATCATCCCAATAATTCTACATCGTCGTTGACTTCATTTAGTGACTCCTGAGCAACTTCCATTCGCCCCTGATTTGTTCAAAATTCAACAATTTTGGAACGAATTTTGCTGCAACGCGTTTCATACACAAAACATTGGAAACAATGTCATGACATGATTGAATCGATATGCCAACATCATTATCGACCTCTCTAATTGTGATTCGGCAATTGTTCATAACCATTTCTTTCACTTTTTCCACGTTGTTGACGTGCTGGGGCGTCCAGAGCGTTCGTCATCTTCAACGTCTTCACGGCCTTCTTGGAAACGCTTATACCACTCGTAAACTCTTGCTTTACTCATAGCAGACTCACCATACACCTTTTTTAACATTTCACACACTTTGTTACACTTTATTCCATTTTTTACTCACAATTATGGAATTCTTGTGATAACAAATTCTTTGATCCTTTTCTTTTAACAAACGAAAATCTCCGAGCTCATAAAAACACGTCTAACCTTAGTGGCTGTCACAGACAAAGTCAACAATGAAAACAGCTGAAAGTTTTAACATACTTAAAAAAATATTTTAAAAAGTTTTTGACACTTATTGTTTAACATATTTACATGAAAAAAATAAGCTTTTTAGATCTGCCAATTAGGTAACACTCAGACCCTTGATCTTGGGTTGAGTTCAAAACTAATCTAGAATCGGGGAGGGGGGTCTAAAAACCAACAGCTCTCAGGGTTTATTTTTGTGTTTTTGATGCGACATTTAAAATGCTAATTTATGCAGTTCTTAACGTTGATTGCGACAGTAAAATCATACTTTCAAAAATTGTAGAATAAAAATATAAAATCTATATTTTTTTAAAGTTTGAAAGTGGCCTCCATTTGAAAGTTGAACCGTTTAAAGCTGACAAAAGGCTTACAAAAAGATTTTACTATATACGATGTTTGTGCCGAGCTTGAATCAAATCAGCACTAATTAGCCAATTATACTTTCAAATTGCACTTGAAATACAAAAATACAATATAATGACCGCCGTCTCTCTCTCTCTCTCTCTCTCTCTCTCTCTCTCTCTCTCTCTCTCTCTCTCTCTCTCTCTCTCTCTCTCTCTCTCTCTCTCTCTCTCACACACACACACACACACACTTTTATTTATGACACCCCTAAAAAGACAGAGGTTAGAATTAATGATGATTTTATGATCTGAGTGTAGAGCTTACATAGATGGAAACCAAAATAGCTAATTTTTAAAATAAAATAACGACTATATTTAATGAACAAATCTTGATATCCCAGTTTATATCAACATACTAGTTGTTTTTCTTAAAGAAGAAGCTATTTTTTTTTGTATATAATGAACCTGTCCTCACATTTTATTTGAGTCATTTACAGACAATGGTAAATATCATCAACATTACTGTCATGAACGTAATGTCCCAAAATATTTATTTTTGAAATGAAAACTTCTTTAGGAGATCCTGACACTTTTTGTATGAGGAAAAACAGAATCTCACGTAAGCAAGAAAAACGTGCAAAAATTCTTGACGTAATTTGAAGTCTACCAGTGAGCTGGTTTGATTTCTTTGTGTATTCATTGTTGCAATTTGTTAAAGTAAGAGAGTTGAATTAAATCACGTGGTAATTGTTAGGTAATAAAAATGGAAACGTTTAGGTACATTAACTACTTATATTTAATACGCATTTATTTAAAAGTTTGAATACAAAAAAATTCAATAATAAATACTTAAATTTTAATTAACGCCATACAGTACAATTGTTAAGAGCCATTACAGTTAAATATAATATTATTTTGCACATTTTACATGAAATAAGTTCATTAATAAACATTGATTTGTTAACAAATGCCGTTGTATTAAATACCCAGTCCAACCAAATCATCACAAACAATAACAGATTGATATCCTGTACAAGATCGATGTTTTGATTATAATTTAGAATAAGTGGCCATTTTCCTAACATCAGTTATGTATAATTTCAATTTTTCAATAAGATCAGTAATATATATATATATATCCGAGCCGATAAACACCGATAACGCCACTGAGACACTGAGATATACGTAACAGCAGAATGTCACCTTAAACAATTCCGTTAAGACACTTATTTTTATTTTCTGTCGATGAAATGTTCAGCTAAACGTGCATTGTGAGCAAATGTAGGCCTATTCCGAGTAGAATGGAGTCTGATTACCATACGGGACTTTCTAAGGGCTGGAAATGTGTTGCACAACAAATAGGGCGCAGTCGGATAGGCGGAGGGCGATAATGCTTTAAAAGCAGTCGCGGGTAAACAGGAGACTATAAGGAGGGAAGACGGACGGACAAAATGAGACTTAGAAATGGATAAACAACTCACAACAATAACCACATTCAATTATTTTTATTCCTATCAGAAAGAGAAGGGGAGACAATGGGGGAGTATAATCACAAGAAGTGCGAAGTTTCTTTTTTCATTTAGGTTATGAGAGACGCGCAGCGCACTGAACACTAGGAATGATAAATAACATGTTTGTTGTGTAGCAGCCATTTTGTGAAACACAAAATGTTTCTGTCGATTCCTTCTATACAGTATGAAATGAAATGTTTTCACTAATTATATTTAGCCTACTACAGAATCTGGGAAATATGGCTGCAATATACGAGCATCTGTATCGTTGACGTGATGGAAGCGACGTGATGGTAACTTATATTTTATGTTAACTTTTGTTCAAAATTCCGATTTCACTATTACAGTCAGTCAACATTAAAATATACTGGAATAAAGAATAAAAATACTGGTATAAATAAATACAAATATACTGGCATAAAGAATAAAAATACTGGTATAAATAAATATAAAAATACTGGCATAAAGAATAAAAATACTGGTATAAATAAATACAAATATACTGGCATAAAGAATAAAAATACTGGTATAAATAAATATAAAAATACTGGTATAAATAAATACAAATATACTGGCATAAATAATAAATATACTGGTATAAATAAATGTAAAGATACTGGCATAAAGAATAAAAATACTGGTATAAATAAATACAAATATACTAGCATAAAGAATAAAAATACTGGTATAAATAAATATAAAAATACTGGCATAAAGAATAAAAATACTGGTATAAATAAATACAAATATACTGGCATAAATAATAAATATACTGGTATAAATAAATACAAATATACTGGCATAAAGAATAAAAATACTGGTATAAATAAATACAAATATACTGGCATAAAGAATAAAAATACTGGTATAAATAAATAAAATATAAATATACTGGCATAAAGAATAAAAATACTGGTATAAATAAATATAAATATACTGGCATAAATAATAAATATACTGGTATAAATAAATGTAAAGATACTGGCATAAAGAATAAAAATACTGGTATAAATAAATATAAATATACTGGCATAAAGAATAAAAATACTGGTATAAATAAATATAAATATACTGGCATAAAGAATAAAAATACTGGTATAAATAAATATAAATATACTGGCATAAATAATAAAAATACTGGTATAAATAAATATAAATATACTGGCATAAATAATAAAAATACTGGTATAAATAAATATAAATATACTGGCATAAATAATAAAAATACTGGTATAAATAAATATAAATAAACTGACATAAATAATAAAAATTATAAATAAATATAAATAAACTGACATAAATAATAAAAATTATAAATAAATATAAATATGCTGGAATAAATAATAAAAATACTGGTATAAATGAATATAAATATACTGGCATAAAGAATAAAAATTATAAATAAATATAAATATACTGGCATAAATAATAAAAATACTGGTATAAATAAATACTAATATACTGGCATAAAGAATAAAAATACTGGTATAAATAAATATAAATATACTGGCATTTTAAACTTTTAAATTTCAATGAAAATGCAAAAACGTAGGCTACCTGAACCACCGTCAAAATAAATTTCTTAATTTCAACCGACTTTAAAATTTAAAAATGCCAATTTATGCAGTTTTTAACGGTTAATGACGATGGTGAATTAAATTTTCAAAAACGTTTAAGACGAAAATATTATAAATTTTTAAATAAATGGAATGACCGCCATTATGAAAGTGTTGAACAAATGTCAAAGTAAACGAACTTTTTTATTCTATTAATAAATAGATTATTGTGTCACGTTTGCATCAAATCAAACTAACACTGCTAAAGTCAGAGTGTTAACACACACGCACACGCACACGCACACGCACACACACACACACACACACACACACACACACACACACACACACACACACACACACACACACACACACACACACACACACACACACACACACACACACACACACACACACACACACACACACACACACACACACACACACACACACACACACACACACACACACACACACACACACACACACACATACACACACACACACACACACACACACACACACACACACACACACACACACACACACACACACACACACACACACACACACACACACACACACACACACACACACACACACACACACACACACACACACACACACACACACACACACACACACACACACACACACACACACACACACACGCACACACACACACACACACACACACACACACACACACACACACACACACACACACACACACACACACACACACACACACACACACACACGCACACACACACACACACACACAAGGCAATAAAAGTTCGTTAATAAAAGAAATGTGAGTTACGAAAAAATAACTTTGCAACGCGTCCAAAACAACACATTTTTAGAGTGGATCAGTAAGCGTTACTTCATTTTACCGAGTTTCAAAAATAATTTTGATAGAAATCAAATTCCCGTAACGACTTGCACCGAGCCACTGGGAGCCCAGACATTACATAACAATAAATTTGCCCTCTAGCTGATATATGTTTTCCTTAAGAGCATTGCATTTATTTCAAGAAAAGCCGACGCCATGTTTGATTTCAATGCTTCATTTCCTCCGGTTTTCTTTCTTGACTCTCTATTCCGCTCTATTTCATGCGGTAAAACAATATCGTTTTGTTTTATTTACCGTGTTTAACAGTTTTTATTTCCAATTGCTTAAAGGCATTCGGTAAATGAAGGTACTTTTTGTTCGGATGCTACAAACCAAGTTAACCGGAAAGAATAAAAGTTTAACGCTGGGTTATGATATTAATAAATCACTACTTTTATATTCCAAATGAAGTTACCTTAATGTAACAAGCGTACATTGCAGTATTTTGTTTTAGATGACATACATATGTAAACATAAATATATATATTTGTGTGTGTGTGTGTGTGTTTTAGCGCGCTCACGTTAGTCCGATTTGATTCATATTTGACACAATAATCGACTAGTAATAACGAAGTTCGTTTACTTTTAACATTGCTTCAAAAGTTTCATAATGACCGTCAGTTTCATATATTTAAAAATGTATAAATTAGCATTTTGAATTTTTAAAATCCGTTGAAGTTAGGAATATGTAATTTGACAACCGTTTTCGTATTTGCAAACCAAATTGAAACTTTAAAATACAAATCTGTGCAGATTTTAATGCTGTTTATGTTAGTAAATTAGAACTTCAGATTCGGGTAGGAAGAATTTGGGAATTCGCTTCCTTCACGATTCAAGAAAAAAAAATATTTTTTAAGAGTGTAGAGCCCGAAACTGTCTAACGGACCCCTTCAAATTTCTCACTTCGGCAACACACACAACTCCTCCACTTACTGCATGCAGACTTGTTTCAACAACAATACTAGGAGCACTCTTCAATGATATGTCACTAAGTGTGTATGCGATGTGAACTAATGTCAGGATAACCACGTACAATTTGCTGCACGAACATTTAAATCATAAACAATAACTGTTGCCTTTACTGCATACATGTGTGCAATCTTTGTTTAAGGAAGAAAAACTTGACTTGCCAAAAAGTGTATAAAACTTTCAGAACCTAATGTTTGAATAATAATTGCAGCACAACTTTTAAGACTTTAATTACGTCATTTACACACACAAACACACACACACACACACACACACAAACTCACACACACACACACACACACACACACACACACACACACACACACACACACACACACACACACACACATATATATATATATATATATATATATATATATATATATATATATATATATATATATATTCTTAACCATTATTATTCTTATCAAACTGACCTGTAATTTTCAATGTAAATAACAGCAAACCTATCTATTACATTTCTGTACATTATTTTGGCAGTTCCAGGAGAAACTGGTCTAAGAGACCGAATGCTACTTACCATCTATCAGCATAAAGTGATTTCAAACTTAATGGTCAAAGCTTCAGTCAATACACAAACTTAATGCTGCAGATGTTAGGCTATCAAACTGGCTTCGAAAAGTCCGAAGCGAATTAGAGCTTGATAAACTCAAAGTGCGCAAACTAGATAGAAATCAATTATACATTAGAGATCTGCGTTAACTTATTTTCGGTAATTTTAAAAAGAAAAATTTTTAATTCAAAAATGTGCTTAACCAAAATCACTTGATCGGACTTAGTATTTTAAAGTTAGCTTGCGAAATAACAAAATTAATCTGTGGTGTGCAGACATGTCAAGTTTAGGGTTAACTGCTCCTCAGGGAAAAGTTTGAAATTAAAACTTTTTTTTATTTAATTAATAAATAAATAATTTGTTTACAAATATTTATTCATGTTAAAATAAATTTTAGTTTATCATAACTAACTTTCATTTTAGTACATTCTTTTGTTTTCCATTATTATATAAAAACATACATAAAAAATGAAATGGTGTAAGTCTGTTAAAACACTGTTATTAAATTTTTAAATTAACATTCATGTTTTCAAAACTAAGCAAGTCATGCGAAAATATACGTAACGGACTCAACATATTGTTATATTAAAAGTATTTCCCACGGTGATTCAATATAAAATGGCGGAAAGCTTAGTACTGACAGTTGCATTGTTGTTAATTGAAACCAATTTTTAACTTGTCAATTCATATTTTTGGAAATTGTTTTCCACTAGGCTGATGGAACGACGGCCTTGAATATTGTATTTTATAAATAATAAATACCAAATATTTACAAACTATTGAATCAAAACGCTTGGAGCACAGTTTAATTAAAGAACATTTGTTTTGCAATCATTGCATTTTTTCATACATTTTATATTTCACATATTTCACATCAGTGCATCGCACACTGTGCGAATATTATATTATACACAATTTCCATTGTTTTCCTAACAAATTCTGCTTCGGTCGCCACACGGAGCAACGGGCTAACTTTTGAAAGTTGCTCAAATTTTGATGAAATATGAGAAATCGACGGGGGTATTGAAATGAAAGTAATATTATGATAGTAAATAAACCTTAAAAACATATCTATCTTCGGTCGGGCTTTAATTTTACTTTTTTCTTTTTACTGCCCAAACATAATTTATTTTTATTTAAACTTTGCTGCGCTGACTTGAGTTACGCAACATGCAAACATACGAACACACAAATTCTGAGAATGTTTTACACTTTCTCTATGACTCGAGAAACAGATTTGTTGGAATATAATGTTTTGTTTCGGTACTTAGGCCTGGATCAAGAAGAAGAAGGAGCGAAAAGGTCGAAATACTGTAAGGAAGAGATCCTTAAAACATGCCAATGGTAGAAGAAGAGCAAAAACCTGTGTCGGCCTTTAGCTAAAATGGTTAACAGGTATGATAAGGCTATCTTGCACGTCAAGAAGAGGTTACGGCTGCTAAGGAGATGTAACTGACCGTCTCAGGTGATGAGGCTATCTTGCACGTCATGAAGAGGTTAGAGCTACTAGAGGAGATGTAACTGACCGTCTCAGGTAATGAGGCTATCTTGCACGTCATGAAGAGGTTAGGGCTGCTAGAGGAGATGTAACTGACCCGTCTCAGGTGATGAGGCTATCTTGCACGTCATGAAGAGGTTAGGGCTGCTAAGGAGATGTAACTGACCGTCTCAGGTGATGAGGCTATCTTACACATCATGAAGAGGTTAGGGTGCTAGAGGAGATGTAACTGACCGTCTCAGGTGATGAGGCTATCTTGCACGTCATGAAGAGGTTAGGGCTGCTAAGGAGATGTAAGTGACCCGTCTCAGGTGATGAGGCTATCTTGCACGTCATGAAGAGGTTAGGGCTGCTAAGGAGATGTAACTGACCGTCTCAGGTGATGAGGCTATCTTGCACGTCATGAAGAGGTTAGGGCTGCTAATGAGATGTAACTGACCGTCTCAGGTGATGAGGCTATCTTGCACGTCATGAAGAGGTTAGGGCTGCTAAGGAGATGTAACTGACCCGTCTCAGGTGTTGAGGCTATCTTGCACGTCATGAAGAGGTTAGGGCTGCTAAGGAGATGTAACTGACCGTCTCAGGTGATGAGGCTATCTTGCACGTAATGAAGAGGTTAGGGCTGCTAGAGGAGATGTAACTGACCGTCTCAGGTGATGAGGCTATCTTGCACGTCATAAAGAGGTTAGGGCTGCTAGAGGAGATGTAACTGACCCGTCTCAGGTGATGAGGCTATCTTGCACGTCATGAAGAGGTTAGGGATGCTAGAGGAGATGTAACTGACCGTCTCAGGTGATGAGGCTATCTTGCACGTCATGAAGAGGTTAGGGCTACTAGAGGAGATGTAACTGACCGTCTCAGGTGATGAGGCTATCTTGCACGTCATGAAGAGGTTAGGGATGCTAGAGGAGATGTAACTGACCGTCTCAGGTGATGAGGCTATCTTGCACGTCATGAAGAGGTTAGGGCTGCTAAGGAGATGTAACTGACCGTCTCAGGTGATGAGGCTATCTTGCACGTCATGAAGAGGTTAGGGCTGCTAAGGAGATGTAACTGACCGTCTCAGGTGATGAGGCTATCTTGCACGTCATGAAGAGGTTAGGGATGCTAGAGGAGATGTAACTGACCGTCTCAGGTGATGAGGCTATCTTGCACGTCATGAAGAGGTTAGGGCTGCTAAGGAGATGTAACTGACCGTCTCAGGTGATGAGGCTATCTTGCACGTCATGAAGAGGTTAGGGCTGCTAGAGGAGATGTAACTGACCGTCTCAGGTGATGAGGCTATCTTGCACGTCATGAAGAGGTCAGGGCTGCTAGAGGAGATGTAACTGACCGCCTCAGGTGATGAGGCTATCTTGCACGTCATGAAGAGGTTAGGGCTGCTAGAGGAGATGTAACTGACCGTCTCAGGTGATGAGGCTATCTTGCACGTCATGAAGAGGTTAGGGCTGCTAAGGAGATGTAACTGACCGTCTCAGGTGATGAGGCTATCTTGCAAGGTGATGAGGAGGCTATCTTGCACGTCATGAAGAGGTTAGGGCTGCTAGAGGAGATGTAACTGACCGTCTCAGGTGATGAGGCTATCTTGCACGTCATGAAGAGGTTAGGGCTGCTAAGGAGATGTAACTGACCGTCTCAGGTGATGAGGCTATCTTGCACGTCATGAAGAGGTTAGGGCTGCTAAGGAGATGTAACTGACCGTCTCAGGTGATGAGGCTATCTTGCACGTCATGAAGAGGTTAGGGCTGCTAAGGAGATGTAACTGACCGTCTCAGGTGATGAGGCTATCTTGCACGTCATGAAGAGGTTAGGGCTGCTAAGGAGATGTAACTGACCGTCTCAGGTGATGAGGCTATCTTGCACAACATGAAGAGTTTAGGGCTGCTAAGGAGATGTAACTGACCCGTCTCAGGTGATGAGGCTATCTTGCACGTCATGAAGAGGTTAGGGCTGCTAAGGAGATGTAACTGACCGTCTCAGGTGATGAGGGTATCTTGCACGTCATGAAGAAGTTAGGGCTGCTAAGGAGATGTAACTGACCGTCTCAGGAGATGAGGCTATCTTGCACGTCATGAAGACGTTAGGGCTGCTAAGGATATGTAACTGACCGCCTCAGGTGAGGAGGCTATCTTGCACGTCATGAAGAGGTTAGGTCTGCTAGAGGAGATGTAACTGACCCGTTTCAGGTGATGAGGCTATCTTGCACGTCATGAAGAGGTTAGGGCTGCTAAGGAGATGTAACTGACCGTCTCAGGTGATGAGGCTATCTTGTACGTCATGAAGACGTTAGGGCTGCTAACGAGATGTAACTGACCGTCTCAGGTGATGAGGCTATCTTGCACGTCATGAAGAGGTTAGGGCTGCTAGAGGAGATGTAACTGACTGTCTCAGGTGATGAGGCTATCTTGCACGTCATGAAGAGTTTAGGGCTGCTAATGAGATGTAACTGACCGTCTCAGGAACAGAGAAAAGGAGCGCAATCGATCTTATAACTTATTCATCCATTCGTAGATCTAAACTTCAAATATTTAAACATGCAAATATCTAAATATATTGAATGCACATGTTTAGTTATCTGACTGAGGTTCTGTCTAAACTTAAATTTATAATTTTATTTTGTTTTCACCTACATCACCTATCTAGTTGTTATTAAGTAAAATGAAGACTATGATGTTAGTGTAGTTTTAGAATTTAATGATAAGAGTCTATAAAGAGTTTGTTTTAGTAACGTTAAGTGATTCTGAACTTGAAAGCTAGCGAGGAACAAACTGAAGATTGAACCCGAGATTTGTAATATGGTAAAATAAAATAAATAAATCAATAATTCATGTAATCATACACATAACGGTTTATTAATAGCGTCAATTTAAATAATAAACTTATACTTTTCACAATGCTTGTTTGTTTTGTATTGACTTTAAAAGAAAATATTGTTTATAAAGTTAATTGAATTATTATAAAAAAGGGTATTTCAAGTAATAGTCAAATAAACTGACACTCCCGTTTTAATTATTTATTGTATGGAATAAATTAAATTTCAGGAGTAAAAATAAAGGTACATTAAATAGCGGTGATGTAGTTGTGCTGATTAAAAACGTTGTTTTTAAAAAGAGAATATTAATTAAAAGACATATGAAAGAACGATGGGCGTGGTTCACGTGGAAGCGGTGTGACATGAAAACCAAACATCATTTTGCCCTGCTTCACGCCCAAGTAAGTAATTGGGATCGGCAAGTAAATGTTTTATTTTATAACTCCAATAAAATATTTACGTAAAACTTACTTTCTTTTGGTTCGCAAACATTGTACTACTTAAAAATATTTATTAATTTTGTAATTTCATGTAGTTATAATTTCTTTTCTTTTCTCGTTGTTTTGTAACGATTTTTATTGTTGAGATTTGGTGCTGTGCCGATAGTAATGATTATGTGTTTGAAATGTTTTGCGAATTGCCGTTGGAAACATTATGGTAAGACCCAGACCTGAAACTTTGAAATGAGCACCAATCACATTTTCAGTAGTCCTTACAAAAAGTTAAAATGTATACTCTGTAAATATAAGAACATAAGCTGTTAGGCTGCAGTAACGACCTCCTAAACAGCTTATTTCGCTTAACAGCTGTTTGTTAGGTTAGTATTACAACTACTTAGAGCGGTGGACCATCGATTTGCACTCTCGGCAATATAAACTCGTGGACGCTATTCACTGTTACCACTTGCTCTACAGTTATATCAAGAAATGAACAGTTTTAAGTAATTTTAAAATCAATGCCTGGACTCTTTGATCCATAAATATCTTGAAACTTGTCTGCTTATTGCTTGAGTCATTGTGTCGGTACAATAACGACTTAAACTTGCGAGTTTTGTTTTCGTGCGAAGAACTAAAACTTCTTTTTGTTTTTTTTTTAGGTCCTTACTTTAAGCCAGTTATACTAATGAGGACGAGAATTCGCCGTTAAGGACCTTGTGGTGTGCACTTCAGAGATGACCCCTTTGTAGCCTCCTTTAGGTACAAATACGAAACAACATTACGAAGTGTACAGCCTGTTACTATTCAGTTCTCTTGATCTCGATTTTGATTTTTTGGTTGCAAAAACTCACGCACTCATTGACGGGAGCTAGAATCAGGGCCTCACCTGGCTCCTCCACCTCGTGTAACTACAGTGCGGACCACCTTCCGCCCAGGGAATCTGCAGTGATCATACTCTGCACGGCCAAACCCCTGAACCGTACTGTGCCTCCTTGACCATTAAATCTACTTCATAATCGCACTGTCTGCTACGAACATGTGTTTTCCCGCTGCCTTTACGCCTTGTAATGTCTCCATTATTCTATATAATGCTTTTATTTACCTGTATTTAGTATTTTTTCGCGCAAAAGCAGAGCGTATCATTTTAATGACGATCAACTAAAAACTTTTCTATATGTAACCGCTGTAACCTGTTTTTTTCCTTGTAATACTTGTTAGTTATTGTTTTTTAACCCCTTGTTACATGTTTCGTTTCGCAAAGAAAGGGTTTGTACCGGTAACGAAGTCAATTACTACAAAGGACTACAGCACAAGGGTTGGAGGCCCACACCGCGCCATTCTTTATAGACTACACTGTATAATACACACTGAACGCTGAACGCTACGTTACACACTTGTTTCTTTTGTTCCAATACTCAAACTGCAGACAGATCGGGTGAAATAGATATCAAAACTTGGGAAGTTTGCAAATATGTTAATCAAGGCAAGAGTACAACAAACTGTATAACTGACCAATAAAGTCCGTTTACCAGAAACAATGGCGACCGTTGACAAAATGTGAAGTGAAAAGGTTTAAACGCAGGCAATAAAAGTAATAAACCGCAAACACAAACAAACGTACAACGGCATATGGAGCTGCGCCAAGGCCGCCTGTCAAACGTCCCGGCTTGTTTATGGATCACAGTTTGTTCTAATTTATCTGCCCGCCCCTTCTCCCTCCGAGTTCAGTGCTGTACTCGTGCAGCAATATGGATTGATTGGCAAACGGACATAGATACACTGATTTACCGATTTCATCGAAATTCCGAAAAAAGCCTTCTTTAAAAGAAAAATTTCAAGTTAGTTGTGTGCTGACCGCTGACGTGATGCACTTGTCATGATCAGCAATACAATCTGTTATTGGCATTTTGAAATTCACAATTACTTCGAAAACAAACAGTGACCGCCTTTTAGGTTTCTTTTCGAATTTTCAAAAGCTAATTTACGTAGATATGCATTACGATATTTAAATACTTTTTTTTTTTGAACGTGTGTCGTAGAATAAAAGCAAGTGACCACCATTTGGAAATTGTTTAACAGTTTTTGCTGCAATTCGAAATTGTCTATGCTATTACTAAAATCGAAATTTTAGGCTAAGTCCGAATCAAATCGGACCAATTTTACTAATGTGAGAGTGCTAAAACACACACACACACACTCTCTCTCTCTCTCTCACAAACACACACACACACACACAATTTTTAAAGACATCTCCAAAAGTGATCTTGAGATGAAGTTCGGCGTATTTCAAGGTCCCGACTGATAAATATTGCAGTAGCTCAGTTTTTAATAGCTTATAACTTTCACATATAATTTATGCCTGCAATTATTAATAAACCTGTTCATCCATAACTAACGTTTAGTCAATATGGACATATGAGGAAAACTTCATGTCCAAATTATGTGCTCACAGAACACATTTAATGTAGACACAATAGTTACCATTGTTTCATGTTTCACATAGTTTCATGTTGTCCAATTATGTGCTCATAGAACACATTCAATGTAGACACAATAGTTACAGTGTTTCATGTTGTCCAATTATGTGTTCACGGAACACATTTATTGTAGACACAATAGTTACAGTGTGTCATGTTGTCCAATTATGTGCTCACGGAACACATTTAATGTAGACACAATAGTTACAGTGTTTCATGTTGTCCAATTATGTGCTCACGGAACACATTTAATGTAGACACAATAGTTACAGTGTTTCATGTTGTCCAATTATGTGCTTACGGAACACATTTAATGTAGACACAATAGTTACAGTGTTTCATGTTGTCCAATTATGTGCTCATAGAACTCATTCAATGTAGACACAACAGTTACAGTGTTTCATGTTGTCCAATTATGTGCTCACAGAACACATAATGTAGACACAATAGTTACAGTGTTTCATGTCGTCCAATTATGTGCTCACAGAACACATAATGTAGACACAATAGTTACAGTGTTTCATGTCGTCCAATTATGTGCTCACAGAACACATAATGTAGACACAATAGTTACAGTGTTTCATGTTGTCCAATTATGTGCTCATAGAACTCATTCAATGTAGACACAACAGTTACAGTGTTTCATGTCGTCCAATTATGTGCTCACAGAACACATAATGTAGACACAATAGTTACAGTGTTTCATGTTGTCCAATTACGTGCTCATAGAACTCATTCAATGTAGACACAATAGTTACAGAGTTTCATGCCTTACGTTTTTTATGATACACAGTAAAATTTTATATAAATTATCAGGTAATGATTTCTAATGAATAGTATAGGCCTACATTTTTTGCTGTTAGGTAAAAATTTAGACAATAAATTATTAACCAAAATTACTTACGATGTAAATTTATGTATAAAAATTGTCAAGAAAATGTATTTGAAAGCAATAAGCTGCAGTTATATTTATACTGGCAGACAATATATTAAGTTATTGTTAGTAATTACTGAAGTATTAAAGACTGATTACGATGATGAAATCAGTTTTTCAAAAATAGTGTAAGGTAAAATGGCCATCAGTTTGAATCTGATGATCGGAGGTTTCTTGATAAATTTGTACCAGCTATTATCGAAATCGATTTTTGTGCCGATCTTGAATCACACAAGTGAAGCTAAGAGTGCTAAAACACACAAACACGCATCAAATAAGTTTCAACAACCTCTTATTTGGGACC